>JBBGZY010000489.1:15435000-15490000 GCA_037952925.1 Lithobates clamitans
GCGCCCCCCCACACACACACACCTGTATATATGTCAGCGCACCCCACACACACCTGTATATATGTTAACCCCCCTCACACACACCTGTATATATGTCAGCCCCCCCCACACACATCTGTATATATGTCAGCCCCCCACACACACCTGTATATATATGTCAGCCCCCCACACACACACACCTGTATATATGTCAGCCCCCCCCACACACACCTGTATATATGTCAGTTCCCCCACACACACACCTGTATATATGTCAGCCCCCCCCCCCACACACACACACCTGTATTTATGTCAGCGCCCCCTCCACACACACCTGTATATATGTCAGCCCTCCTCACACCTGTATATTTATCAGCCCCTCTCACACCTGTATATATGTCAGCCCCTCCAACACACACCTGTATATATGGCAGCACACACACCTGTATATATGGCAGCCCCCCTCACACACACCTGTATATATGTCGGCGCCCCCCCCCCACACACACACCTGTATATATGTCAGCGCACCCCACACACGCCTGTATATATGTCAACCCCCCTCACACACACCTGTATATATGTCAGCCCCCCCCCCACGCACATCTGTATATATGTCAGCCCCCACACACACCTGTATATATGTCAGCCCCCCCACACACACCTGTATATATGTCAGCCCCCCCCCACACACACCTGTATATATGTCAGCCCCCCACACATACCTGTATATATGTCAGCGCCCCCCCACACACAACTGTATATATGTCAGCGCCCCCCCCACACACACACCTGTATATATGTCAGTGCCCCCCCCACACATACACCTGTATATATGTCAGCCCCCCTCACACTTGTATATTTATCAGCCCCTCTCACACCTGTATATATGTCAGCTCCCCCCACACACACACACCTGTATATATGTCAGCCCCCACACACACACACCTGTATATATGTCAGCCCCCACACACACACCTGTATATATGTCAGCCCCCCACACACACACCTGTATATATGTCAGCCCCCCCACACACACACCTCTATATATGTCAGCCCCCCACACACACACCTGTATATATGTCAGCCCCCCACACACACACCCGTATATATGTCAGCCCCCCACACACACACCTGTGTATATGTCAGCCCCCCACACACACACCTGTATATATGTCAGCCCCCCCCACACACACACCTGTATATATGTCAGCCCCCCACACACACACCTGTATATATGTCAGCCCCCCACCACACACACACACCTGTATATATGCCAGCCCCCCCCCCCCACACACACACACACCTGTATATATGTCAGCCCCCCCACACACACACTTGTGTATATTTTTGCCCCCTCACACACACCTGTGTATATGTCAGCCCCCCACACACACACACCTGTATATATGGCAGCCACCCCCACACACAAATCTGTAAACACACAAGCCTCTGGCCCCTCCTTGTACACAAACAGCCCCCTCCCTTACTTCACAGCCCCTACTTGTAGCTTCCTACCTGGTCCCAGCTCGTTTTCACAAAGCTGACATGTTGCTGAGAAGAACAGTACAGGCAGATCACTGTCACATGAGGGGTGCACATGCACATAGTAGCCAGAGGTGGCAGTAAAGAGCTTGATGTCTGAGTCAATGACACGAGAACAGCAGAAACTGTAAGATTGTTTCTGTACTGCACAGCACGGATCCCCTTCACCCGTCCTGCCTTCTTCTGGCCCAGGCGGGCCCTTCGGGCTCCTTACAGTTGTAACGGCTGTACCCCCCTGATGGCGGCCCTGATTGCAGCAAAAGGTGGTTCTACAAAGTATTGACTCAGGGTTGCTGAATACAAATGCACGCCACAATTTTCACATATTTATTTGTAAAAAAATGAAAACCATTTATCATTTTCCTTCCACTTCACAATTATGTGCCACTTTGTGTTGGTCTATCACATAAAATCCCAATAAAATACATTTATGTTTTTGGGTGTAACATGACAAAATGTGGAAAAGGGGTATAAATACTTTTTCAGGGCACTGTACACAAAACGTTTTAATCTTAGTTATTACTACTGCTATTTTAATGCTTGCTTGATGATTATTCATTGAGCATTAAGAGCATTTGTGAAGTCCTTAAATCAACCACTTACTCCAGTCTGGAAGTGTTGAGGTCGAGTGGAAATCCTGCCTGTAGCTTCAATCAATTATTAGGATTTAGCAGGCATTTAGCAGTGCTAGCCCTTTGCATAACATTCTACTTGCACGCACAGCATCTCCAAGTCCTTCTTCGTTAATGATTCCTAACAACTGACTGACAAAAGTTCAAAGAGGTAGACCACTGTAAATCATTCCTAATTTAGGACGTTTTTCAAGATTTACTTCCATGGAAAACTTTTAATTGTAGACATTTAGCCTTTTTTCTGTGTATTCATAGATTTCTTTATTTATGTCTTTCTTTTACTGTATCTCCTTCTGTTCACACGTACTGAAACAATTTACATAGTATACATTGAGGCTGAAACTTCCTGTTTTTGCAAATGTTTATTTTTCAACATAACCCACAAAGCACCATTGACACTGCTTGTTTTTTTGTTTTTTTTTTCACTTTTCTTCTGCCCTGCTCAGTTGTGCCTGTAGAAAACATTAAGTGCCTGTGAATGACAGCTTGGAAACAAGGAACCCAAGGATCCAGAGCTCACCAGGCAATTTTACACTACTCACTGGAGATCATTAACTTCAATGATGGTCTTATATTATGTTTTGTGACATAGCTGATGATCATTTATTTTACATTAAGGCAGATACCTTTCTTTTGCAACCAGACAAAAATAAAGATGACTACATCAAAAACATGTATGCATATGAATCCAATTACGTCAATGACCTTGTGATTGCTATCCTTGTCTTTTTCAAAATATCCTTTTACAAAAGTGGAAACTGACATGAATTGGGCAGCAGTCAACATAGATGAATGTTATATATATTTTTATTGTTACCATGCCAGCAGATTTGCAGAGTTTTACAGTGTCTGAAAATTAGGTTTCTTTGGGCCTCTCTATTGAAAGTAAATCTCTTGACAGGGTTATCTAATAAATAAAAGGTTTGGATACATTAAGTAATTAGGACACATTAGACAAATGTTGTGCTATCAGTGTTTTCCGATATGCAGTATTTTAAGTTCATTAATGAGAACATCACTCTTCAATTACCCTTATATGACCATGTTGTAAGTTCAATAAACATTGCTTCATTGTATCTCATGCTACATTTTATACCGCAGTAAATACGATTTCTCAGGAGAGAGAGGAAAAAGTTGAAGGAAATCTGACTGCATAGTGGTTATAGAAAAATATGCACTCTCAGATTTTCCTCTTCTTTGGCAAATCCTCCCTCTTATGAGAAAATACTGACACAACCAGTAATAAGAATCAGCACTTCCCAGAAATGTGGCCAAACATTTGTAAGTGAAACATTCATTCAACTTAGTACTATACAAAATTTTCACATGCATATACTGTAACTGTATGAATTTATGAAATATATTTAATAGTATGTAGCACTACCCCCGCAGGGGCTGCAGATGACTGGTTTCCCTATTCCTGCACAGCCAGGCGACAAGCATTTTCCACTTTCATCTGGACACAAGGAACAAACTTTGAGCTTGGATTTTGTTGTTTATTAGGGGTAATAACATGGATGGGGAATATGAATTATGGGATGCCCAGCTTGATTGCAACAATAACAGGGACAACCTTCTCCCTATATACACGATCCTTCTCCTGAATGCTGACAGTCTCTGATAATAAAAGATGCAAAAGCTCCGTAAGGTCTAGTAACTCTTAGTCCCTTGGAAAGTAGCATAAAGTGTTTGTAGGCTGCGTACCGGAGTATCTCCAACACCACTGTAGACACTGATCCCAGCTCTACAGCCTACAGGAACTACCAGCCCACCTGTCTGCTTCTTCACCAGCCCACCGGGCTGCTCCGAAGATCTCCCAGGGCAAGGAAAAGGAAAGAATAAGCACAACACTGTCTCCCTGAAAGGCTGGCTACATTTGGCAGTCTCTCCCCTTCTGAATCCCTGGGTGTACTGTTGTACTTTTCAAACTGCACTGCTGTCAGGATCCTCTCAAGCCTGCCTGAGCTCCAGCCTGAGGCAGAGTCCCCCCTAGACCAGGAGCTCCTCTCCAGACCACTGACAGTCTCCTCATCACTCCAACTTCTACCCGACCCTCTGCTGGCAGGACTCATCCATATTCAAGGGCTGGCTCAGCCACCCTGCCCAGCCACCTTGCCAGGCCCACTGCCTGGGGATTGTCCAAGCTCCCATAAGTATGCAGATCAACCCTCCTGGCCTCTGCCCTTTAGCTTCAAGAAATTTCTCAAACTTCTAGAACCAGGGGGAAGCACCAGAGACCTGCCTGTATGAGTCACCCAGCCTGACCTGCAGTAAACCCTGACCCAATTTAGACTCACAAGTTAACTATGAGTCAGAACATAGAGTTGCCTACACTGACACTAGTAGCACACTAGCAAGTGTTACACTTATATCATGGAAATTCAGTTAAAATAAAACTCCAGCCCATTTTTTTTTACCCTTGGATAGGGTGGGAAGAACCCCTGTCGGGTCTTTAATTATGTCCCTATTGGGGGGAGATTTTTTCTTCGTATTGTCCCAAGGACAGAATCCATCCAGTAATGATGTGGGCAACATTAAAAGCACTTTTTAATTAGCTTGGGGAAAGTTTAGAACCTCTGTTGGGTTTTTGCTGCTATCTGTATCCCCTACTGAGGACATTTCTTTACTCCTTGTTTGCTTTGTTATAACTCTTTCCTTATTTTTTCAATACTATTTAAAAAAAAAACTAATTGGACTACTTGAATTTTAAAACCAGTTACACAAAATAGGGACGATACGGATTATGGTACATGCTAAAATCGTCATACAGTATAAAATAAGCACAAAGTTAACTTGGGAGATATCTGTTTATCAGAGGCAAGCCAAGGACAGGGTGGTGGTTGTGCTGCACCCCAATACAGCCTGTATGGGAGTGCACTACAGTGTTTTTGTGCGGGCACTATTAGGTAAACTGATATTCTGCCCAGTAGTAATTGAGCCTGATGTTCTTTGACAGAGCCAATGCCACCAGAACTATGCTGTACAGGCTCAGCTTCCCCTTTAAGGTATGTAAACATTGATATTTTTAACTGTCAATTATATTTTTGTCTGCATTCTTCCCAATGACCTCCAAAGCAAATGGGCACCGTACAACCAGGCACCAACAAAAGAAGGCATCTCTCCACTGTTCAGTAATGTAAGACAGAATTTCCTCACTGACCATCAAGGTAAGCAATCACCTCTACACTGACCACAAATGTAAGGGGGCACGGCAATGACCACCAGTATAATAGGGATACTACAATGGACACCAATACAAAGTGAGTACTACACTGGCCACAAATGAATGGGGACACTGCTCTGACCACCAATATAATGGGACCACTACACTGGCCAATAGTGTAATGGAGCACCACACTGACTAGTAAGGAGGCACTATACTGGCTGCTAATATAATGGGGGGGTTAAACAGGCTACTAATGTAAGGTTGCACTATAATGACCACCAATATAATGGAAGTACTACATTGGCCACCAATGTAAGGGCACACGCACTGACAAGCAATGTAATTGAAGCACTACACTAACCACCAGTGTAAGAGGGTACTGCACAGGCCACAAATATAATGGGGGAATTACACTGACCACCATTTTAAGGAAGTACTATACTGGTTACTAAAACAATGTAAGAAGGCACTATACTGGCCTGCAATGTAGGGAAGCACTACACTGGCCACCAAGATAATGGGAGTATGACATTGTCCAACAATGTAAGAGGCCCATCACTGGTCTGTGTTACTACCACTATATTAAAAGCACTACACTGGCCACCAATGTAATGTGACACTACACTGAACAGCAATATAATGGGAGCACTACAGTGGACAACAATGTAGGAGAGGCACTCCACTGGCCAATATAATCGGACCCTGACATGGGCCACAGATATAATGAGAGCACTACACTGACCACCACTGTAATGGAAGCACTACACTATCCATCAATACATGGGGCACTACACTGACCACCAATATAATAGGACCACTACACCGGCTACTAATATATGAGTGCATTACACTGACCACCAGTGTAAAAGAAAGTTATGCCATTGGTGAATAAGGGGATATATTATATATACCTATGGTCTTGGAAAAGTTGCATTGCCTTTATTCCCTGCAGTTTGATGAATAAACCAGACCTGAAAACCCCTGCTAGGAAAATAGAGATCAGTAGAATGTAGGGCAGAATACAAGTGTAAGTACTATGTAAGGCAGAGCACAGGGTTCAGTATTATGTAGATCAGAGTGCAGAGGTCAGTAGTATCTAAGGTAGAGTGCAGAGATCAGTAGTATGTAGAGAAGAGTGCAGTAGGGTAAGTATGGCAATAAACAGAGATCAGTAGTATGTAAGGATGAGTACGTTGATCAATATTATGTAGGGCAGATTACAGGGATAAGAAGTTTGTAGGGCAGAGTACAAGGGTAAGTAGTATGTAAGGTAGAGTACAGGGGTGAGTATTCAGTAAGGCAGAGTTTGAGAGTTAGTACTATGTAGGGCAGAGTACAGGGGATGGTACTTTGTATAAAAGAGTATAGGGGTCAGTTGTTTTTTAGGGCAGAGTACAGAGATCAGCAGTATGTAGGGCAGAGTACAGAGATTAGTAGTAAGTGGGGCAAAGTACAGAGTTCAGTAATATGTGCTGTAGGGTAGATTACAGGGGTCAGTTATATGTAAGGCAGAGTGCAGGAGGTCAGTTGTATTTAGGGCAAAGTGCAGGGGTCAGTAGTATCTAAGGTAGAGTGCAGAGGTCAATAGTATGTAGGGTAGAGCAAATAGGTAGGAAGTTTGCAGGGTAGAGTACAGGGGCCAGTAGTATGTAGGGCAGAGTACAGGGGGTCAGTAGTTTTAGGAAAGAGTGCAGGAGTCAGTAGTATCTAAGGTAGAGTACAGAGGTTGGTGGTATGTAAGGAAGAGTACATGGATCGATAGCATGCAGCGCAAAGTACAGGGGTCACTAGATTGTAGGAAAGAGTACAGGGGTAAGTAATTATCAGGGCAGAGTACAGGGGTTGGTAGTAAGGGCAGAGTACAGAGGTCAGTAGTTTGTAGACCAGTATATAGGGGTCAGTAGTATGCAAGGAAGAGTACATAAATCAGTAGTAAGTAGGACAGAATACAGGGGTCAGTAGTATGTAAAAATAAGTGTAAGAATCAGTAGTATGATGGGGACGGTATAGAGGTAAGTAGTATATAAGACAGAACGCAGGGGTCAGTAGTATTTAGGGCAGAGTACAGAAGTCAGTAGTATGTAAGGCAAAGTGCAGGGGTCAGTAGATTGTAGGGTAGCGTACAGAGGTTAGTAGTATATGGAACAGAGTACAGAGGTCACTGGTATGTAGGGCAGTATATACTGTAAAGGTCAGTAGTATATATGGCAGAGTACATGGATCAATCATATATAGAACAGAGTACAGGGGTCAGTAGTATGTAGAACAGAGTGTGGGGATCAGTAGTATGTTGAGCACAGTATAGAGGTCAGTAGTATAAAAGGCAGAATGCAGGTGTCAATAGTATTTAGGGCAGAGTATAGAGGTCGATAGTATGTAAGGCAAAGCACAGGGGTCAGTAGATTGTAGGGCAGAGTACAAGGGTCAGTATATTGTAGGTCAGAGTACATAGGTTCATATTATATAGGGCAGAATACAGGGGTCAGGAGATTATAGGGTAGAGTACAGAGATCTATAGCATGTGGGGCAAAGTATTGGGGTCAATAGTGAAATAAAGTAAGTGTGATGCTACAACCAGGATAAATTGATAAAAATGCTGGGGAGATACTTTGCAGGGTGCCTGGACAACAGATGCACACTCTGTAGCATAATTTGAAGATAAACAAGGGTCTGGCAGAACAGTATAATATTCAATCTTCTTTATAAGTAATCTATCAAGACATAGGGGAATTCAATAAACAAAAGGTTGACATGTTTCAACCCTGCCATGGGCCTTAGTCATACCGACCCTTGCATATCCAGGCCAGAGTATAGAAGTCAGTGGTAGTTAGGCTGTATACAGAGGCCAGTAGTATGTAAGAAAGAGTACAGAATTCAATAGTATGTAGGGCAGAGTACAGAGGTAGGCAGTTTGTAAGGCAGAATGCAAACATTAGTAATATGTAGGGCAGATAACCTGGGGCCAGTAAACTGTAGGGCAGAGTGCAGAGGTCTGGAGTAGGGATGAGCCGAACACCCCCCGGTTCGGTTCGCACCAGAACCCGCGAACGGACCGCAAGTTCGCACGAACGTTAGAACCCCATTGACGTCTATGGGACTCGAACGTTCGAAATCAAAAGTGCTCATTTTAAAGGCTAATTTGCATGGTATTGTCCTAAAAAGGGTTTGGGGACCCGGGTCCTACCCCAGGGGACATGTATCAATGCAAAAAAAACTTTTAAAAACGGCCGTTTTTTCGGGAGCAGTGATTTTAATGATGCTTAAAGTAAAAAAAAAAAAGTGAAATATTCCTTTAAATATCGTACCTGGGGGGTGTCTATAGTATGCCTGTAAAGTGACGCGTGTTTCCCATGTTTAGAACAGTCCCTGCACCAAATGTCATTTTTAAAGGAAAAAATCTCATTTAAAACTGCTTGCGGGTTTAATGTCATGTCGGGTCATGGCAATATGGATGAAAATCAGTGAGACAAACGGCATGGGTACCCCCCAGTCCATTACCAGGCCCTTTGGGTCTTGTATGGATATTAAGGGGAACCCCGCACCCAAATTAAAATAAGGAAAGGTCCCTATATACTCTGAACAGCAGTATACAGGCGGTGCAAACAAGACAGGGACTGTAGGTTTGTTGTTAAGTAGAATCTGTTTGTAATTTTGAACATTTTTAATGTGTTTAGCTCCAGCCAAAAAATCTTTTCTAAGCTTTTTGGAAAACATAGGGAAGGGTTATCACCCCTGTGACATTTGTTTTGCGTCTTTCCTCCTCTTCAGAAGATTTCACCTCACTTTTTTGTCCCAATGAAAAATGTTTTTTGAAAATTTGGGTTTTTTTGTGGAACAAGGATTGGAAAGCATCAGTGGAAAGGAGAAATTGTTTTCCCATATTAACTCTTACAGGAGAGAATTTCCCTTCCTTAGGGGTAGATTTCATCTCACTTCCTGTTGTCTCCTTCCGTTTGCAAGTAGGAGTCGTTTGTAAGTTAGATGTTTGAAAGTAGGGTCCTGCCCTATATACTCAGCAGAAATTTGGGCCTTAGGTGTTGCTGTGGCCAAAACACTGTAAGCCCTCACAGGGCCCTGCTGTGAAATATTAGATCAAGAATTGTAATTACATGCCCCTGTTGAACAGGAGCTGAAAAATTAGGCCTTAGGCACTGGTGCTGGTGCCACAACACTGCAACCCCTCACAGACACTCTAGTTGGAACGCAGGAACGAGCCCTGCTGCAAAGTATTGCATCAAAAATTGTAATTACACGCCCCTGTTAGACAGGGGCAGAAAAATTGGGCCTTAGGCACTGGTGCTGGTGCCACAACACTGCAACCCCTCACAGACACTCTAGTTGGAACGCAGGAACGAGCCCTGCTGCAAAGTATTGCATCAAAAATTGTAATTACACGCCCCTGTTAGACAGGGGCAGAAAAATTGGGTCTTAGGCACTGGTGCTGGTGCCACAACACTGCAACCCCTCACAGACACTCTAGTTGAAACGCAGGAACAAGCCCTGCTGCAAAGTATTGCATCAAAAATTGTAATTACACGCCCCTGTTAGACAGGGGCTGAAAAATTGGGTCTTAGGCACTGGTGCTGGTGCCACAACACTGCAACCCCTCACAGACACTCTAGTTGAAACGCAGGAACAAGCCCTGCTGCAAAGTATTGCATCAAAAATTGTAATTACACGCCCCTGTTAGACAGGGGCTGAAAAATTGGGTCTTAGGCACTGATGCTGGTGCCACAACACTGCAACCCCTCACAGACACTCTAGTTGGAATGCAGGAACGAGCCCTGCTGCAAAGTATTACATCAAAAATTGTAATTACACGCCCCTGTTAAACAGGGGCTGAAAAATTGTGCCTTAGGCACTGGTGGTGGCGCCCAGAACCAAAAATGTTCTTACAAGCTATCAGCGTGATGATTGAGGAGGAAGAGGATAATTACTCAGGGATAGTCACTCAGCATCAGCATAGGCAGTCTTTGAAGGGATCTGAGATTTCAAAAAAAATTATTCGGTTACATCTGCATCAGGTGCTTGGTAGCTGGTGGTGATCCAAGACTGATTCATTTTTATGAAGGTCAGCCGATCGACCGAGTTGGTGGACAGACGCACCCTGTGATCGGTTACCACGCCTCCAGCAGCACTGAATGTGCGTTCCGAAAGAACGCTGGATGCAGGACAGGCCAGTAGCTCAATTGCATACTGTGCAAGCTCTGGCCAGTGATCCATCCTCAAGACCCAGTAACCCAGAGGATTTTCGGTGGGAAAGGTGTCCAAGTCTGATCTTGCCCCTAGGTATTCCTGCACCATGTAAAACAGACGCTGGCGATGGTTGCTGGAACCGATCATACCTTGGGGCTGCGGACCAAAAAATTGTCTGAACGCATCGGTCAGACGGCCACCTTCTCCACCGCTCCTTCTTTGACTGACCGAAGCCTCAGCAACACGTTGTCCAGAAACAGGAGTTTGTAACCTCCCAGTCTCTGGGAACGCGTTGCACAGACCTTTCTGCAGGGCCTCCCGAAGATGTTTCATCCTCTGCTCCCTCTGCGATGGCAAGATAAGGTCCGCAACCTTACCCTTGTAACGTGGATCAAGGAGGGTTGCCAGCCAGTATTGGTCCTTCTCCTTGATACCACGAATACGAGGATCCTTACGCAGGCTTTGCAGGATCAGGGAGGCCATGCAGCGTAGGTTTGCTGAGGCATTCGGTCCGGAGTCCTCTGGGTCACTAAGGACAACAACGTCCGCAGCCACCTCCTCCCAGCCACGTACAAGTCCATGTGTTCCTTGGGACTGATCCCTTAAAGACTGCTGATGCTGAGTGCCAGGCTCCACCTCCATACTGACACAATCTTCCTCCTCCTCCTCCTCCTCGTCCTCTTCCTGTGTGATCGGCGGGCACGCAGGAACACTGTCTGGATAAAGGGGGCCTTGAGAGCTAAGGAAGTCCTCCTCTTCCTGCCTCTGTTCTGCCTCAAGTGCCCTGTCCATTATTCCACGCAGCGTGTGCTCCAACAGGTGGACAAGGGGGACAGTGTCACTGATGCATGCACTGTCAGTGCTCACCATCCTCGTGGCCTCCTCGAATGGTGACAGGACAGTGCATGCATCCCTGATCATGGCCCACTGGCGTGGGGAAAAAAAACCAAGGTCCCCTGACCCTGTCCTGGTGCCATAGTCGCACAGGTACTCATTGATGGCCCTCTGCTGCGTGTGCAGCCGCTGCAGCATGGCCAACGTCGAGTTCCACCTGGTGGGCATGTCACAGATTAGGCGGTTCTTGGGCAGGTTAAACTCCTTTTGGAGGTCCGTCAGCCGAGCACTGGCATTATATGACCGGCGGAAATGCACAGAGACTTTCCTGGCCTGCCTCAGGACATCCTGTAAGCCCGGGTACCTGCCCAAGAACCGCTGCACCACCAAGTTAAGGACGTGAGCCAAACAGGGCACATGGGTCAGTTGTCCCTGTCGGAGGGCAGAGAGGAGGTTGGTGCCATTGTCGCAAACCACCATTCCTGCCTTAAGTTGGCGTGGCGTCAACCACCTCTGAACCTGCCCCTGCAGAGCTGACAGAACCTCTGCCCCAGTGTGGCTCCTGTCCCCCAAGCACACCAGCTCAAGCACCGCATGGCATCTTTTGGCCTGCGTACTTGCGTAGCCCCTTGAACGCCTACGGAGCACCGCTGGTTCCGAGGAAGAGGCCATGGAGGAAGAAGAAGAGGAGGGGGTGGAGGAGAGAGGTGTGTCACAATCAGCATTTTGGAGGCGTGGTGGCGGAACAACCTCCAACACTACTGCACCTTGTCCTGCATCCTTCCCAGCTGCCAGCAGAGTCACCCAATGCGCCGTGAAACTTAAGTAACGTCCCTGTCCATGCCTGCTGGACCATGAGTCAGCGGTAATATGCACCTTACCGCTGACTGCCCTGTCCAGCGAGGCATGGACATTGCCTTCCACATGCCGGTAGAGAGCCGGAATCGCCTTCCGTGAGAAAAAGTGGCGTTTGGGTACCTGCCACTGAGGAACCGCACATTCCACAAACTCACGGAAGGGGGCAGAGTCTACCAACTGAAAAGGCAGCAGTTGAAGTGCTAGCAATTTTGCCAAGCTAGCATTCAACCGCTGGGCATGTGGATGGCTGGGAGCAAACTTCTTTCGGCGGTGCAGCAGCTGGGGCAGGGAAATTTGCCTGGTACAATCTGACGTCGGTGTACCAAAAGCAGATTGCCCACAAGTACTTGGCTGTGACACACCTAATTCTACACCTTCATTCCTCTCACTGCAGGTCTCAGAGAGGACTGAAGGTCTAGTGGGGTTGGAAATCTCAGCTGATGAGGAGCAAGGAGAGATCGTCTTTGTTCTTTGGTGTGGGTCTTTTAGATACGCTTGCCAACGAACTGCATGGCAGGTCAACATATGTCTGGTCAAGCATGTGGTACCCAAGCGGGAGATGTTTTGGCCACGCGAGATACGCTTGAGACATATGTTGCAAATAGCAGCGGTGCGATCTGATGCACTCGTCTCAAAAAAGGCCCACACCAAAGAACTTTTTGAATAACGCGCAGAGACTGCAGCGCCCTGCACATGTGGAGCTTTGGGGTGTGATGCAGTCAATGTGCTGCCCTTAGGCTGGCCCCTGGAGGGCATCCTGCCTAGTTGGTGATGTGCCACCTCCTCCTCCTCCTCCTCCTCCTCCTCTCTCCTATCAGGCACCCACGTTGAGTCAGTGACCTCATCATCCCCTCCCTCCTCATCACTGGAGCAAACCTGGCAGTATGCTGCAGCAGGGGGAGCATGACTGCCAGATTGCTGTCCTTCTTGGGCACCCCCTCTGTCCGTGCTCATGTTACTGCCTTCATTGAGCTCAGTATCATCATCAGAGCCTTCCAAACGCTGGGCATCCTCCTGGAGCATGTACCCAACACTGTGGTCAAACAGTTCGAGGGAATCCTCATGAGGACATGGTGGAGCTAGGGAAGGAGTCACTGATGACATTGAGCTGAGGGAAGAGGCCGCTGCTTTGCCAGACAAAGCACCCTGGGCATGGGTGAGAGAGGATGAGGAGGATGAGGACGGCTTGGTCATCCACTCGACCAAGTCTTCCGCATGTTGCGGCTCAACACGGCCAGCTGCCGAAAAAAAGGCCAAGCGTGTCCCATGGCCACGTGCTGATGAGGATGCACCGTCTCCACGACCAGCACTAGACACAGAGCCTGCTTGCCCTCTCTTATTGGCTTGTGACTGTCTGCCTCTCCTTCTTGGCCTTCCAGACATACTAATGGCCTGTAGCTGCACTAAGCTGGGATAGAACACCTGTAATTTTCTTAAGGTAGCTTTATATACTGTAACCAGACAAGCCTGCCTGTCAGTAGGAAGATAACAGGAACGGATCTAGCTGAACACTGTGAGCAGGACACACTGTACTAAATGTAAATAGTCTAGCTGCCTGACCGTGGTACTAATAGGATCAAATAGAACACCTGTAATTTTCTTAAGGTAGCTTTATATACTGTAACCAGACAAGCCTGCCTGTCAGTAGGAAGATAACAGGAACGGATCTAGCTGAACACTGTGAGCAGGACGCACTGTACTAAATGTAAATAGTCTAGCTGCCTGACCGTGGTACTAATAGGATCAAAAAGAACACCTGTAATTTTCTTAAGGTAGCTTTATATACTGTAACCAGACAAGCCTGCCTGTCAGTAGGAAGATAACAGGAACGGATGTAGCTGAACACTGTGAGCAGGACGTACTGCACTAAATGTATATAGCAGGAACGGATCTAGCTGAACACTGTGAGCAGGACGCACTGCACTGAATGTAAATAGCAGGAACGGATCTAGCTGAACACTGTGAGCAGGACGCACTGCACTAAATGTAAATACCAGGAACGGATCTAGCTGAACACTGTGAGCAGGACGCACTGCACTGAATGTAAATAGCAGGAACGGATCTAGCTGAACACTGTGAGCAGGACGCACTGCACTAAATGTAAATACCAGGAACGGATCTAGCTGAACACTGTGAGCAGGACGCACTGCACTAAATGTAAATACCAGGAACGGATCTAGCTGAACACTGTGAGCAGGACGCACTGCACTGAATGTAAATAGCAGGAACGGATCTAGCTGAACACTGTGAGCAGGACGCACTGTACTAAATGTAAATAGTCTAGCTGCCTGACCGTGGTACTAATAGGATCAAAAAGAACACCTGTAATTTTCTTAAGGTAGCTTTATATACTGTAACCAGACAAGCCTGCCTGTCAGTAGGAAGATAACAGGAACGGATCTAGCTGAACACTGTGAGCAGGACACACTGTACTAAATGTAAATAGTCTAGCTGCCTGACCGTGGTACTAATAGGATCAAAAAGAACACCTGTAATTTTCTTCAGGTAGCTTTATATACTGTAACCAGACAAGCCTGCCTGTCAGTAGGAAGATAACAGGAACGGATCTAGCTGAACACTGTGAGCAGGACGTACTGCACTAAATGTATATAGCAGGAACGGATCTAGCTGAACACTGTGAGCAGGACGCACTGCACTGAATGTAAATAGCAGGAACGGATCTAGCTGAACACTGTGAGCAGGACGCACTGCACTAAATGTAAATACCAGGAACGGATCTAGCTGAACACTGTGAGCAGGACGCACTGCACTGAATGTAAATAGCAGGAACGGATCTAGCTGAACACTGTGAGCAGGACGCACTGCACTGAATGTAAATAGCAGGAACGGATCTAGCTGAACACTGTGAGCAGGACGCACTGCACTAAATGTAAATACCAGGAACGGATCTAGCTGAACACTGTGAGCAGGACGCACTGCACTAAATGTAAATACCAGGAACGGATCTAGCTGAACACTGTGAGCAGGACGCACTGCACTGAATGTAAATAGCAGGAACGGATCTAGCTGAACACTGTGAGCAGGACGCACTGCACTGAATGTAAATAGCAGGAACGGATCTAGCTGAACACTGTGAGCAGGACGCACTGCACTAAATGTAAATACCAGGAACGGATCTAGCTGAACACTGTGAGCAGGACGCACTGCACTGAATGTAAATAGCAGGAACGGATCTAGCTGAACACTGTGAGCAGGACGCACTGCACTGAATGTAAATAGCAGGAACGGATCTAGCTGAACACTGTGAGCAGGACGCACTGCACTAAATGTAAATACCAGGAACGGATCTAGCTGAACACTGTGAGCAGGATGCACTGCACTGAATGTAAATAGCAGGAACGGATCTAGCTGAACACTGTGAGCAGGACGCACTGCACTGAATGTAAATAGCAGGAACGGATCTAGCTGAACACTGTGAGCAGGACGCACTGCACTAAATGTAAATACCAGGAACGGATCTAGCTGAACACTGTGAGCAGGACGCACTGCACTGAATGTAAATAGCAGGAACGGATCTAGCTGAACACTGTGAGCAGGACACACTGCACTAAATGTAAATACCAGGAACGGATCTAGCTGAACACTGTGAGCAGGACGCACTGCACTGAATGTAAATAGCAGGAACGGATCTAGCTGAACACTGTGAGCAGGACACACTGCACTAAATGTAAATAGTCTAGATAGAAGATAACAGGAACGGATCTAGCTAAACTGAATACAGTGTATATATATATATGCAACACCTGGGATGCATATATATACACAATACACTGTAAGTGCAGCTAACTGACTGACTGTTCTGCCTAATCTATCTAACTCAAATCAAATGACACTGTCTCTCTCTCTCTCTATCTCTCAGCACACCGGAACACACACTACACAGGGCCGCCGTGCAGGCGGCCTTATATAGTGTGGGGTGTGTACTAAATCCCCTGAGCCATAATTGGCCAAAGCCACCCTGGCTTTGGCCAATTACAGCTCTCTCTACTGACGGCGCTGTGATTGGCCAAGCATGCGGGTCATAGTGCATGCTTGGCCAATAATCAGCCAGCAATGCACTGCGATGCCGCAGTGAATTATGGGCCGTGACGCGCCACACGAATTTGGCGCGAACGGCCCATATCGTTCGCAATTCGGCGAACGACCGAACAGCCGATGTTCGAGTCGAACATGGGTTCGACTCGAACACGAAGCTCATCCCTAGTCTGGAGTATGTAGGCAAGAGTACAGGAGTCACTAGTATGCAGTTTATACTGGTCAATAGTATGTAAGGCAGAGTGCAACGGTCAATCATATGTAGGGCAGAGTACAGGGGCCAGTAGTATGTAAGACAAAGTGCAGGGGGTTGATGGTATGTAGACAAGAGTACAGGGTCAGCAATATGTTAGGTAGAGTGCAGGGCTGAGAAGTATGTAGGACAAAGTACAGAGGTAAGTAGTCTGTGGAGTAGATTACAGAAGTCAGTAATATTTAGGGCAGCATACAGAGATCAGTAGTATGTATGGCAGACTACAGGGGTCAGCATGATGTAAGGCAAAGTCGTGAGATCAGTAGTATTTAGGAAAGAGTATGGAGTTTAGTAGTTTGTAGGAAAGAGTACAGGGGTTAATAGTATATAAGGCAGAGTGCAGGAGGTCAGTACTATATAAAGAAATGTACAGTGGTCAGTAGTATGTAAGTGCTGGGGTCAGCAATATGTAGGACAGAGTACAGTATAACATGGGAGGAATGGTTGAGACTTTGTGTGAAGCATGCAGCCAGGGAGATATCATAACAAAAATGTGTCTGGCAGGTACATAATAAGTTTAGAACTTTTCTTCAGAGTACAGTATAAGTAATTTGTATAGAAAGGGAAGGTGTATAAATCGCGCCAACTCCCCAAAAAAACTAACTAAAATAAAGCAGCCAACACAACAATCTGACCGTTGCAAGTGTGAAAATGGTAATACAGTGTGGCGCTAGTAAAAAGCAAAACAAGTGATATCTGTGAAAGCCGTGTTCAAGACTTAAAGTGTGTACCCATAAAGAGAGTGTTAAAGCATCTCAAAGAGTAAGCAAAAATAATAACAGTAATTGCTTAGGTATGTAAAGAAGTGAATACTAAGTAGCATCATTTACTACTTAGTATTCACTTCTTTACATACCTAAGCAATTACTGTTATTATTTTTGCTTACTCTTTGAGATGCTTTAACACTCTCTTTATGGGTACACACTTTAAGTCTTGAACACGGCTTTCACAGATAAGTAATTTGTAGGGCAGAGTACAGGGGTCAGTAGTATGCATGGCAGCTTACACGAATACATAGTATTGAATGCAGAGTGCAGGGGGTCAATAGTAGGCAGGGAAGAATGCAGGGGGTCAGTAGTATGTAGACAAGAGTGCAGACTCAAAAGTATGTAAGGCAGAGTGCAGGGCTCAGTAGAAGGTAGGACAGTGCGCAAGAGGGTCAGTAGTTGGAAGGGCACAGTGCTGGGGTCAGTAGTATGTAAGTCAGTATAACGAGGGGCAGAGAACAAGTTTTTAGAGCAGAGTAGAGGGGTAACTAATATGTAGGACACAGTACAGGGGTTAGTAGTGTGTACTGTAAGTCAGAGTGCAGTGGTCAGTGGTATGTGGGGCAAAATACAGGGATCAGTGGTATGTAGAGCTGTCAGGAAAGGACTCACTTGCTAGTGGCACTATGGCTCCCAGCTCCATAGGATGCAGTTCCAGTGTCCACCAGCGGGTGTCATCCAACAGATGGACTATACAGGGAATTAGGCTTCACCTGATATGGACTGCTGGGGGTATATAAGCCTGCCTTTCACTGAGGTCCAGTGCTTCAGTATTTTCCCTGCCAGCAGTGTCCCTGCCTGAGCCTGATCTGTTCCTGTTCCTTGTACCCTGATCCGGAGACCTGTCTCTGGGAACCTGCTCCCTGCTGCCACTAACTGGCTTCCTGCTCCCCTTGTCTCTTGTCTCTGCCTGCCTTTCTCATGTGTGTTCCCCCACTTGTATTTAGTTAGTTAGGTATAGTTTGTTAGGTTATTATATAGGGTTTGCTGTGTTGTGTTTATTTTTCCACTTGCTTGTTTATGATTTACTGGTGTTGGTATTGGATGTGTGTCATTTTCTTAATAAACATATTGTTTACTTATTCATCTGGTCCTGATTCCTTAAAGCGGAGTTCCACCCAAAAATGGAACTTCCGCTTTTCGGAATCCTCCCCCCCTTCGGTGTTACATTTGGCACCTTTCAGGGGGGAGGGGGGAGCAGATACTTGTCTAATACAGGAGACAACAGGGACCAGTGGGAACGTGAAGCGTGAGTTGCGCATGGCTGCATTCACAGTAGGGTACCAGGAAATGAAGCCGCAAGGCTTCACTTCCTGATTCCCTTAACGAAGATGGCAGTGGCAGCACCCAAGAGCCAAGGGAGAGATCGGCTTCTGGTGCTGACATCGCGGGCGCCTTGGACAGGTAAGTGTCCATATTTTAAAAGTCAGCAGCTGCAGTATTTGTAGCTGCTCACTTAAAAAAAAAATCAGTGGAACTCCGCTTTAAGGTGCAACCAACTGATCTGATCACCCTTGCTGAATGCCTGCATGTCGTATCCCTGACAAGAGCAGTCTACAGAGGTCAGTAGTATGTGGGTCAGAGTGCAGGGGGTCTGTACTTTTTATAGCAGAATACAGGGGTCACTAGTATGTAGGACACAGTACAAGGGTCGGTAGTATGTAAGGCAGAGTGCAGTGGTCAGTGGTATGTGGGGTAGAATACAGGGGTCAGTGGTATGTAGGGCAGTGTACAGAGGTCAGTAGTATGTGAGGCAGAGCACATGAATTAGCACTATGTAAGGCAAAGTAAAAAGGTCCTTAGTATTGTAAATATTGAGAACTAGTGTCCCCATTAAAAGGTTTCCCCTTTGTTTGAAATTTTCCCTAAAGCAGAGCTCCAGCCCTCCCCCCACCCCCTCCAAAAATTTTAAGTCAGCAGGTACAAATTCTGTAGCTGCTGACTTTTTATATTAGAACACTTACCTGTCCAGGGATCCCATGATGTCAGCACCCCAGCTGATTTTACAGCCTGCTCATGGGTGCTGCCACTGCCATTCCTTGCGGCTTCACAGCCAGTTCCCTACTGCACATGCACAAAGCGCGCTGCACTTTGAATGGCCCGGCGGGAGGGGAAGGAGGAGGGGAGCTGAACTTCCGGGTGCCCTCACCGCGACAAGGTCTCCCAAAAGTGGGGACGAGTACCTGTCAAGAACAGGTATCCACTCCCTCCCGAAAGGTGCCAAAAATGGCAGCGGAGGTGGGAGAAAGCAAGCAAACAGCATTCCCCCTTTTGGATGGATCTCCGCTTTAACTTTCACTCTCTGTGATAACAGTTAACAGGACAAATGGAGAGCTTAATCTCCCTATGGGAGCACAGACTACAATAAAACCCTGACAGGTGTTATATTAACTCTCCACTCTATCCAAAACTTAAAAAAAAAGTTTCCCTCTAGTTACACTTTAGATACTATTTTATTTACTACTATGTATCAAAATATTCAACAAAAGAAAGTTCTATTTTGTTTTATCCATGTAAGAATCAGGCTGCAGCTTTTCCTTAGAAAATAGAACATTCAACTCTGTGGGTTATCTATGGAATTTCTAAGGTTATAGCCACAATTAGGAGACCTGCCAGCTGTTCTCCAAAGGAGGATCTTATCTGTTCCCCTGCCATGGACTCTGTAAGAAAGCCATGAAGTTTACAGGAAGAAAACGTAGCATTTGGATATTGCAGCAACAATGTCAGATATGATAAACTAGTGCAACTGCTCTAATCTCTCTGAATCTCCTCTGTCTAAACTGTTTATTTTCAGATTTTTCCAAGCAGTGATCCCCTGTCCATGAGTACTATACACATGTGTGTGTGTTGTAGGAGTAGATAGGAGGGTGGTATAGTTTGGATACAGAGAGGCTCAGTCTCACCTCCCCATGCAGCAGGAAGGGGAGCAAGTTCCCCAGACAATTCCATTATTCAGCACATCCAAGGGAGGAGAAGAGGAGAATGTGGAGGCAGCCCTGGCTTGCTGGAGCTCAGACATCCATGAGAAGTTTCTAAACTCTCCTGTGCCTTTCTCTCCATCTGCCTGGCATCAAGCAGTACATGTGTTCAGCCTGCTGGATGCAGAAAGCCCAGCCCTGCTCAGATGGAAGGGACTTCAGCCTGAGGGGACTTCTGCACTGAGAGACACATCTGTCCTTTTCCAAGTTATTGGGTGGCAGGCAAGCACCAGGATGGACTGGGGAGCTATAGGACAGCCTGCCAACAACAGCCAGATGCTCTCACTTCACTTCTTTCGCTGTGCAGCTGGGAAGTAGAGCAGGAATAAGTAGAAGTAGAGCAGGAATAAGCAGAAGTAGATCAGGATTTAGTAGAAGTAGAGCAGGAATAAGCAACTTCTATAAGGACTGCTGCTGTGTCCTGGAAACCAAAGTTCCCAGCACATTCCTCCAGTAGGGAGCTGGATAGTGACTCACCTAAACTTAGGTCAGGGTGGGGGGTGGGGTGGACAAATGGTCACTTTGCTGACCCCTACACAGCACATGGCTACTAGGCTATGCTGGGCTGACCCCTGACTGAGCCTGGAATGGGGCAGGCTGGCTGGGTGAAAATGCCGGGGCTGGGGGCACTGGCTGCCCTGTCTATGGTGAGCATCATGACCTATGGATACTTGTCCTTGGACAAAGGTGTGGAGGAAGAAGAAGAAGACATCCTGGGGAGAGAAGTGGGGGATCAGCCTCATATCATCTTCATCCTGGCTGATGATCAGGGATACAGAGACATTGGGTACCACGGATCGGAGATCAGAACTCCTACCCTGGATACATTAGCGGCACAGGGAGTCAAGCTGGAGAACTACTATGTCCAGCCGATCTGCTCACCCTCCAGGAGCCAGTTCATCACTGGGAAGTAAGTACTGCATGAGCATACAATTCACACACACTGCCTACATCACCACTGAGAACCGAGTATCCTACATCACCACTACAATCCCTACTGTGTGCTCAGCACTGCACACTCAGCTACAACAACTGGGGGGCTACGCCCATCAAACCTGATTTATACTATCCTATATATAACACTATACAGATCTATGACACATCCTCCTACTATTATTGATAGTTGGTGTCTTTGGCACAAGTTTCTCTATGTTTACAAACATCTAGTAACAACAGTAACTGAGAAAAATAAATAGCTGCCATATTACTTAAACTTTACATACTGACTAATTCCTTGCACACAGGATTATCAGACGATTGATCACCCATTTTTTTGCATGCTAATCTCAAATCGAAAATTACGAAAATTCTCATACAACAGAATAAAAAATTCAGAAGTGATGTAATGTGTTGTACTGTATTTGTATTGTATTTTTGAATGAGAACTGTACTGGTTCAACGAAAATCGCACAATCTGGTATCGTAAGAGAAAAATGTTCCTGCTTGTGCCATCGGATAATATCGGGTGAACTGTCGTGATCGGCTCTCAAAAGCTGTGTACTAACAATAAGATTATTATACAATCGCTTAGAAAGCGGTATTTTTTGTACAATTTCCTGATCATGTGTACGGGCTATTAGTGTCCAATGAAAGGCTGATCATACACTATACAATCTGGTTGTACAATTTCCTTTAGTGCTGGTTTATATCGAAGCGTGGTGCGGGAAAACCACATTCTGTGTATGTTTCCAGCACCACTTGTAATCTGCAGCGGGTGTCAGTGTTAACTTAACACCCCAAGCACAGGTCACAAACGTAATTTGTTTGCTTGCACCGGACCACATGGTACAGTAATGCCCCGTACACTCGGTCGGATTTTCTGAGAGAAAATGTTCGATGGGAGCTCGTTGTCGGAAATTCCGACTGTGTGTAGGCTCCAGTGGACATTTTCCATCGGAATTTCCGTCACACAAAATTTGAGATCTGGATCTCAGTTTTTCCGACAACAAAATCCGTTGTCGTAAATTCTGATCGTGTGTACACAATTCCGACGCACAAAGTTCCACACATGCTCAGAATCAAGCAGAAGAGCCGCACTGGCTATTGAACTTCATTTTTCTCGGCTCATCGTACGTGTTGTACGTCACCGCGTTCTGGACGTTCGGAATTTCTGACAAGATTTGTGTGACTGTGTGTATGCAAGACAAGTTTGAGCCAACATCCGTTGGAAAAAAATCCATGGATTTTGTTGTCGGAATGTCCGATCATGTGTACAGGGCATTACTGTGTGTTTTATAAAGTGAAATCCATTTAATTAAAGCAGTAGTAAACTGAGCAAAAAAAAAGCTTTCCCCCTGCTAGGCAATGTTCTATTGTGCTAGTATACATCGCATACTAGCACATTATGTGAAACTTGCCTAAATTGAAAGAATAGAGCCGGCAGCTCCAAACGTCCTTGTTGCTTCTTTATCGTAATGTTAGCGGCGTGTCAGGACTTTAGCTTTACACTTTAGTTTATAGAGTATACCAGAAAAAAAGTGAGTAAAAATATACAGGGCCTCATGCGTTTCGGCTTACAAGCCTTGATCACAGCACCGTCCAGCTGGGCACTGTCACCACTGACAAGGCTTTCATCTTTATCTGGTCTTCCTCCCGGGTTCGCTGGCTCCGGCTGTTTGAATGGCAGAGCTGCAATGACATCATTCCCGTGTATGCGCGCTGGAGTCATGGTGCAGAGCTCTGAAAGAACAGCACGAGTATGCCGTTCTTTCAGAGCGCATGTGCCAGTGACATCACGACTGCTACACAAGTAAATATTTCCCAAATGGTGCATGTTTGAGAAATATTTACGGTACCTAGTAGTAAACCGTATTATTGGCTTACCTGTAGGTAAAATATAAACAAAACAACTCTACTAGCACTTTAAAATAAAATCTCGGTGCACCCAGATTGGCCCTTAAGCTAGGTTCACACATCTGCGGGTGGTTACGGGTTCGGGACAGTGTGTAAATCGCACCCGCTTTTTTGCAGACAGTCAGTGCCGGTTCACACTGGGGCTAAGTCGCCTGTCAGGTCGCGCTCCATTCAGTGCAATGGAACCATTCAAAACGGAGCGACTCAAATCGCTCCAACTTAGAAAAATGTTCCTGTGTTCCTGGGGGCAACTTCGGAGCGGCTTGCATTGACTTCTATTAAAGAAGTAGTTTGCAAGCCATGCTGAAGTCGCACTGTGTGGGGCAGCTTCAGAGTCGGACGACTTTGAAGCCACCCCAGTGTGAACCAACACTCATTCATTCCAAATGGCATTCCTACACATCTAAAAACGCAGCGCATTTTTGGTTGTGGGAAACCACATGTTGAAAAACCACTATGCGATTTCTCTGCGGCTGCATTTCCAGACAGGTGCCGGAAACCTTTTTCCTGCATGAAACGCATGCACGGCAGCCCATTCAAATGAATGGGCTGACATGCTTGCACAAATAAAGCTTGCAGAGTTGCATAGATAGGAACCTATAGCCTTAGGGTTGGTTCACACCAGATACAGTCCAGTGCAATCTTATACTGCATCAAAAATGCATGGACAGTGTTTAACATAAACTCCAATGGCCCTAGTTCACACCAGTTTAGTGTGTTCCAGGGCAATCAACAAAAGAAGAAACAAGAAAAAAATGTTGTATTTATTTCTGTATGGCATCTGGAACGTGACAAAATGCATCAAAAATGCTCCGAAATGCACATGTTCTCAGATGAGATGAAGAAAAAAAAAAGGGAGGGGGAGCACTGGAATGCATCAAAAATGCACATGCAGAAATGCATCTGAAATGCAGAAATTGCGTTGTGAACTGGCCCTTTACACTGGTTCACAGCAGAACACAGGTTCCTGCGCAATCCCACGCATTCCTGTGCAGTGCACTTTTGACCACTCATTCATTTGAATGGGCTGTAACATGCATTGGAATGTGGAAAAAGTAGTACAATCACTATTTTTCAGATTATACTGCACCAAACTGTATGGTACTGTGGTACCATGCGATTTGGTGACTGCAAACATATTGCGTTTGCAAGATTATTATTATTATTATTATAATACAAGATTTATATAGCACCAACAGTTTGCACAGCGCTTTACAACATGATGCATTTAAGGTGCCATTAACAATTAATTGGCAACCTCACGCTCTCGCAAGGGCAGAACATTCACCTAGGGTACAGGAAACATGCATGGAACACTCCTTTCCCACATTTTCATGTGAACCAACCCTAATGCCGCGTACACACGATCGGACATTCCGACATCAAAACCGTGGATTTATTTCCGACGAATGTTGGCACCAACTTGTCTTGCATACACACGGTCGCACATATGTTGTTGGAAATTCCAAACGTCAAGAACGCGGTGACGTACAACACGTACGACGAGCCGAGAAAAATAAAGTTCAGTAGCCAGTGCGGCTCTTCTTCTTGATTCCGAGCATGCGTGGACTTTTGTGTGTCGGAATTGTGTACACGCGATCGGAATTTCTGACAACGGATTTTGTTGTCGGACAATTTGAGAACCAGCTTACACACGGTCGGAATTTCCGACAACAAACTCATATCCAACATTTGTTGTCGGAAATTCCGACCGTGTGTACACAGCATTAGAGTCACCATACACGTTACAATCTGATCATACAGTTTTTGTACAATCAGCTTTACATTTACCAAAACTGTGTAAAATGAGGACCTACCTAATCTATCCAATCAATTTGTATCCAATCAGGCAGGCCCTTGTACTACACAGTTTTAGTAGCTCTAAAAGAGCTTGTACAATCAGATTGTAAAGTATATGGTGAGCTGATGATCTACCATCAACTATGTAGTACAAGCCCCTGCCTGATTTGATACTAATTGAATGGATTGTTTAGGTTTGTCCTTATGAAACATAGTTTTGGTAGATCTAAAGGTGACCATATAACCATATAATCTGATTGCACAAGCTTCTTAAGATCTGCCACCAACTATGTAGGAAAGAGCCTGCCCAATTTATTAGATTGTTTATATGTGTTCTCCTATGACATAGCTTTAGTAAATTTAAAGGCGATTGTACCTAGATTGTACAATCAGATTATATAGTGTATGGACAGTTTAAAGGTGATTGTGCAATCAAATTGTTTAGTGTATGTCCAGTTTAAAGTGGTACTAAAGGCAATATAAAAATTACCAGAATAAAGGAAAGGGATGGTCGGCACTTAGGATGGCATCCAAAGTAGTATTTCTTTATTAAATGCATGTACAAAGCTATAAAACAGCTTACACGTTTTGGGCATTAGTATTTAGTCATCAGCTATGACTAACGACTAATGTCCAAAACGCGTAGGCTGTTTTACAGCTTTGTACATGCATTTAATATACTATTTGGATGTCATCCTGAATGCCGACCATCCCTTTCCTTTATTGTGGTACGTTGGAGGTGTCAGCAGCCTCAAAGTCTGAGCACCGGGCGGAGCTTTTATGTTGGAAGGTTGCAGCGCCTATACACCTGTTTTCCTTGAATGTAAAAATGACATACATGATGCAATCTGTCACTAACATTAACACACTGGTCTTTGTCTATGTTTCCCCTGTAACTTAGTGTTTTTACCCGTTGATCCTGCTGTTATTTTTTTCAGCTTCCTTTAACCGCTTGGCGACCAACCGTCATTATACGGCGGCAGGTCGGCCAGATCCCACGAGCCATCATAGCTATACGTCGGTCCCTTCAAGTGGGATAGCAGGCGCGCGCGTGCTGCATCGCGGGGGTGCCGATGCTTGTGACCGGCAGTCACGATGACCACCGGCCGAGAGGCAGAACAGGGACATGTGTGTGTAAAATCCCTGTTCTGTTCTGTGAGGAGAGATCGTGAGTTCCTAATAAGTAGGAATCATGATCTGTCATTTCCTCCAGGTCAGTCCCCTCCCCCTACAGTTAGAACACACAGTCAGGGAACACAGTTAACCCCTTGATCGTCCCCTAGTGTTAACACTTTCCCTGCCAGTGTCATTTTTACGGTAATCAGTGCATTTTTATAGCACTGATCACTGTATAAATGCCAATGGTCCCAAAAATGTGTCAAAATTGTCCGATGTGTCCGCCATAATGTCGCAGTCCTGATAAAAATGACAGATCGCTGCTATTACTAGTAAAAAAAAAAAATATATATTAAAAATGCTATAAATCTATCCCCTATTTTGTAGACGCTATAATGCTATTGCGCAAACCAATCAATACACGCTTATTGCAATTTTTTATTACCAAAAATATGTAGAAGAATACATATGGGCCTAAACTTGGAAAAAAACATTTATTTTTTTTTTAAATGGGGATTTTTATTATAGCAAAAAGTAAAAAATATTGTGTTTTTAAAAAAAATGTTGGTCTTTTTTTGTTTATAGCGCAAAAAATAAAAACCGCAGAGATGATCAAATACTACCAAAAGAAAGCTCTATTTGTGGGGAAAAAAGGATGTCAATTTTGTTTGGGTGTAACGCCGCACGACCGCGCAATTGTCAGTTAAAGCGACGCCGTGCCAAATCTCAAAAAAATGGACTGTCATTCAGCAGCCAAATCTTCCAAGGTTGAAGTGGTAACAGATCAAGCTGTGGAGCAAAAGTGTCAGTTAGAGGGGTGAGGCAACCCATAGTGCTCTTGTGGTTACAAGGGTCATCTTTTATTCATTTATGTGAAACCTTTATCCCAAAAGGAAAAGAAAAAATGGTTTGTGTAACTCCTTAAAAAGTATTAGCTGGAGTTCGGCTTCCATGTGTTAGTCAATTATGTGAAGTCCATCTAGATCTGACCAAGGGTGTCTCCATTCCATAGACAGAGGAGCCACCCTAAGACAGGAAGTGTGTCACTGGCTGGATCATCAGGTAAAAATAAAGAAAAAAAAACTAAAAAGGAAAACTAACACAGCCACTGATTGGTAAGCTTCAATATATTGTTTTGCATTTATTCTTGTTTTGGGTTTCGTACTACTTTAAGTTTGAAGCAGAATACATATAGGTTTCTGTGAGTTACTCATTGTATTGTAATGGAACTGAAGTACACCTATAATTACCTCCCTTTCAGCATTGTGAAGCCTGTGTGCTCCCTCACCTGACATCTTTGTTCAGTCTTCTATCCTCTTGATTGGCCGGCCTTGGTGACATGCATGTACATGCATATGCATAGGAATTCATTTATGCTGGTGCCGAGGCAAGCCACTGATCTGCACATGTTTATATCTTCTGCAATAAAAAAGCCTGCTGCTTGGATTTTTTTTTTTTTTTTTGAGTTGGAAGAATAGAGCTCTGCTTTAATTTAAAGAGACTTTGTCAGTTAAATAATTATTCTGAAAAAAAATAGCCAAAAAAAATGAATATTCACTATTTCCTTTGCCACTGCCTCCAACTACTATTATATCACAGACAAACTGTTGCTTGGAGAATCTTCTAAAGATGACACTTCTGGGACTGTCAAATTTCTGGTCCACCGCCACATGCTGTGGTTCATCCCACTGGACCCTACTTCACTACAGGACATACCCTATATTACCAAAAGTATTGGGATGCCTGCCTTTACACGCATATGAACTTTAATGGTATCCCAGTTTTAAGGGCAATACACACGATAGGATTTTCCGACCATGTGTATGCTCCATAGAACATTTGTTGTCGGAATTACCGCCAACAAATGTTTGAGAGCAGGTTCTCAAATTTTGTCGGAAATTTCGATCGTGTGTACACAATTCTGAAGTACAAAAGTCCACACATGCTCGGAATCAAGAAGAAGAGCCGCACCGGCTATTGAACTTAATTTTTCTCGGCTCGTCGTACGTGTTGTATGTCACTGCATTCTTGACCTTCGGAATTTCCGACAACATTTGTGTGACCGTGTGTATGCAAGGCAAGTTTGAGCCAACATCCGTCGGAAAAAAATACATGGTTTTGTTGTCAGAAAATCCTATTGTGTGTATATATCATTAGTCCGTAGGGTTTAATATTGAGTTGGCCCACCCTTTGCAGCTATAACAGCTTCAACTCTTCTGGGAAGGGTGTCCACAAGGTTTAGGAGTGTTTATGGGAGTGTTTGACCATTCCTCCAAAAGCGCATTTGTGAGGTCAGGCACTGATGTTGGACGAGAAGGCCTGGCTTACAGTCTCCGCTCTAATTCATCCCAGAGGTGTTCTACAGGGTTGAGGTCAGGACTCGCAGTCTTATCTTTAATTTATTCCAAGGGTGTTCTATCGGGTTGAGGTCAGGAGTCTGTGCAGGCCAGTCAAGTTCCTCCACCCCAAACTCACTCATCCATGTCTTTATGGACCTTGCTTTCTGCACTGGTGCGCAGTCATGTTGGAACAGGAAGGGGCCGTCCCCAAACTGTTCCCACAAAGTTGGGAGCATGAAATTATCCAAAATATCTTGGTATACTGACGCCTTAAGAGTTTACTTCAATGGAACTAAAGGGCCAAGCCCAACCCCTGAAAAACAACCCCACACCATAATCCCCTCTTCACCAAATGATTTGGACCAGTGCAGAAAGCAAGGAACATAAAGACATGGATGAGCGAGTTTGGGGTGGAGGAACTTGACTGGCCTGCACAGACTCCTGACCTCAACCCGATAGAACACCCTTGGAATAAATTAAAGATAAGACTGCGAGCCAGGCTTTCTCGTCCAACATCAGTGTCTGACCTCACAAATGCACTTCTGGAAGAATGGTCAAACATTCCCATAGATACACTCCTAAACCTTGTGGACAGCCTTCTCAGAAAAGTTGAAGCTGTTATAGCTGTAAAGGGTAGGCCAACTCTATATTAAAGCCTACAGACTAAGACTGGGATGCCATTAAAGTGTATGTGCATGTAAAGGCAGGCGTCCCAATACTTTTGGCTATATAGTGCAGGAATAACCCACTCAGTACAGTGGGGGACCAGAAATCTGACAGTGGAATTCTCACATTTTCACCTGGTGATCTGATTAGTACCCCACGTCCTGTGCTTTGGTGTCTCCACTCCACTGGAGGAGCAGCAGAGACACCTTTTAACAGCAACATTGTCAATCTGGGGATACAGTAGTGTTAGATGCACTAGTAGATTTGGATGTACTTGACTTACAAATTAGCTAGCATGTATTAAGCATTTACAGCAGCAGCTTCTTCTTTTTAGATAAACGTTTTGCATTATTGAATAAAAGATGATCATTGTAAGCACCCTTTCAGCGTTAAATGGTTTGTCTCAATACTCTGACTGCCGCTTTTACCATGCAGCTGGGTCTTGAAGTTGAAAAATAACAGACTTAGGGCTTGTTTACACTTGTGGTCAGGGGGCACTACAAACACACTGTTGAGCCGTGCTTTTATCATGCCCAGCAACTCCCACTTAACCGCTTACCGACCGGCTCACGTCGATTTACGGCAGAAAGACACTTACAGGCAGATTAACGTACCTGCACGTTGCCCTTTAAGAACTCCGTGAGTGTGATTGCGGGTCCCGCGTACCCGATGTCCGCAGGGATACCCGCGATCGTCTCACGGAGAGGAAGAACGGGGAAATACTGATGTAAACAAGCATTTCCCCGTTCTGCCTAGTGACACTGACACTGATCACAGCTCCCTGTGATCGGGAGCGGTGACCAGTGTCATGTCACACATAGCCACGCCCCCCCACAGTTAGAATCTCTCCCTAGGACACATTTTACCCCTACACTGCCCCCTAGTGGTTAACCCCTTCACTGCCAGTCACATTTACACAGTAATCAATGCATTTGATCACTGTATAAATGTGATTGGTCCCAAAATCGCGCCAAAAGTGTCCGATCTATCCTCCATAATGTCGCAGTCACGATAAAAATCGCTGATCGCTGCCATTACTAGTAAAAAAAAAATTATTAATAAAAAAGCCATAAAACTATCCCCTATTTTGTAGACGCTATAACTTTTGCACAAACCAATCTATAAACGCTTATTGCGATTTTTTTACCAAAAATATGTAGGCGTATCGGCCTAAACTATGTATACGTATCGGCCTAAACTGAGGGGAAAAAAATGTTTTTTTTGGGGGATATTTATTATAGCAAAAAGTAAAAAAAATGTGTTTTTTTCAAAATTGTTGCTTTTTTTTGTTTATAAAGCAAAAAAAAAAAAAACGACAGGGGTGATCAAATACCACCAAAAGAAAGCTCTATTTGTGCGAAAAAAGGACGTCAATTTTGTTTGGGAGCCACGCCGCACGACCGCACAATTGTCAGTTAAAGCGATGCAGTGCCGAATCGCAAAAAGTGCTCTGGTCTTTGGGCAACCAAATGGTCCGGGGCTTAAGTGGTTAAAGGAATTGTAAAGTCTCAAAGTTTTTCACCTTAATGCATTCTATGCATTAGGGTGAAAAACCTTCTTTGCTGCAGCGCCACCGCAGACCCCCCCCCCCCTTTTTTCTTACCTGAACCAATTTGTTTCAGTGCCGTGCACGAGCCCATTGGCCTCAGCTGACTCTCATCTCATTGGACAGATTGATAGCAGCAGAATCCATTGGCTCCCACTGCTGTCAATCAAATCCAGTGACACGGAGCCGGGAGCCGCGCAGAGTCACGCTGTCTGTGTCAGTGGATGCAGCAGCAGGACTCGGGAGCTCACCCAGGGAAAGCGGGGGCACCGTGGGGGCACCCGATGAAGGCTTACAGCTTATAATCTAAGAAATGTATGCAGTTTTGGTGTGGTAGTGTAGGGGGTTAAAACAAGTGGTGAGGTGCCTCCACACCATTTGTCAAATGACCTCGCAAAGCGATCTGAGCATGGATCAATTTTTGGAAAAGAGGCAGTCTTTACCCCACGTGTAATTGACAGATGAGAATTAAGGAAGAAAGTCAAAAAAAGAAAACTAATAAGGAAACCATATCAAAGAATTGGTAAACTGCAATACAATACATTTATGATTTTGGGTTTAATACTCCTTAAAAGTGTGCCAAATAAAGTGATAAAATGCTTTTATGTTTTATGTTGTTTTCATGTTTTTATTAGCAAAAGTATGTAGGCATAGGACATGCCCCCTGCCACGCCTCCCTTAAAGGAGAATTGTACAAAAAAAAATGATTGGTTAAACCCACAAGTGCTTTTTTACCCCTGCTATTCCTTTATACTGGCCTTTGGAATTTACAAATGCAACAATTTAGAAATTGGATGAAATGTTTAGCACTGGGAAACACTTTTTGAAAGGTAAATAGTGCATTTTATATACAACTATATAGATCAGACCAAAATAAGGGACAAATGAGGAGGAAAGGAGGGACAGAGGAACATTGTTCCGAATAAGGGACGGTCCCTCCAAATCAGGGACTGTTGGGAGCTATGTGCAGCAGAGGCCAAGTCATTGTAATGGGTGAAGATTAAACTGTTCCCTACTTTATCCAAAACTAAAACAAATACGTTTTGTATTTAGACATACTTTAAACATGAACCAATGAGTAATTCACATTTAATGCATTAATACATTTTATGACAATTTTATTAGACACTTCTTAATAAACAGTCACACATTACATCCTGTCCAAAAAAGAAAAGTACAAATCTGGCATTTTATTTCCCATTTCTAAATTCTTCTTGAGTTTTGTCAGCAGAATTTTTATTTTTTTTCTTTGGAGAGGATAAAGGCTGGAGAGCAAAGCTAGACACTGATTCACCACTAGATCCCTGCACTTCTGAAAAGGAAACGCTAGCTGCTCCGTATGGTACAAGATGAGCTCATTAGCTTTCTGCTAACCGAATGCAATAAATTACATCCAGCGTCTAACAATCTGCAGAAATGTCTCAAAGTTACAGAAAGCTGGCATGAAGTATCCCCTTGTCAGGGATTGTAAGTCATATTTCTGAAGCAAGTTAACTCTCACAAACCAAAACTATGCATTGGTACTAGGAGTAGTAATAGTAATATACAGTATATGCTACACCCCGACAACTCTGTCCAAACACATTACATTCTTCCCCATTGTATATAATCTAATTTCCGTACCCTACCACAGACACACAATCACATACAAAATGGACAATTTACTCTGACGCTAATTAGTATTTCTTTGGATCTTGGGAGGAAATAGCAACAATCTGAACAAACACAGAGTCTGTGCTAACTCACTGACTCTGAATGTTACATAAAGCAGCTGATTGCAACCAAGGTTGTGTAAAACCCTGGGGCTCCCCCTGAGCTTGCTAGAGGGCTAACTAACCTCTCATTTGATGGTGCTTGGACAGTTCCTGGGTCAACACCACTTGGCAGCACCAGCTGCATGACACCAATAATCCATAGCTCCCAACTGTCCCTGATTTCAAGGGACTGTCCCTGATTTAGAACAATGTCCCTCTGTCCCTCAGTCCCTCATTCCTCCTCATTTGTCCCTCATTTTTGTCTGATCTATATAGTTGTATATAAAATGTACTTATCTTTCAAAAAGTGTTTCTCAGTGCTAAACTTTTCATCCAATTTCTAAATTGCTGCATTTGTACATTTTAAAAGCCAATATAAAGGAATAGTAGTGGTAAAAAAAAAGCACTTGTGGATTTAATTAACCTTTGTTTAGGGGTTGATTCCCCTTTAAGGGGGTGTGACAGGGGGCGTGTCATATGCCTACATCCGTTTTCTAGCAGGTGTCCCTCATTACCATCTCAAAATGTTGGGAGGTATGAATAATCTGTTTAGATGTCTGTAAGAGTGGCATTCTTTTCCCTGGCTACCATTATAAGGGGCATTTCCAACTCACCCTCAATGAATTGGTATTACCAGGGGTTCACTAAGACCTAAAAATGATTTCAGCAGTTCCTCCACAGTAAAAAAAAGGTTTTGAAAGGCTGACATAAGGTATAGTTTAGGAATTTTTAAATGTGTTCCAAGTTTACAGAAGGGGTTCTACAGTGAGAGAGGATTGGGTGTGTTTGGCTCTCTTCTTACATCATCTGCTGATGTCACATTAAATGGTCCTGTCCAGTAAGAATTCTTCAAAAATAAGAATTGAAGCTCCAATTTTTATTTTTGCTGTATTACACTACAAACCAAGGAAACTGTGGAGATCACAAAAGTAAAATCCCATGTACACAAATGGAAGATTTTCCAAAACTATATATAATGCAAATTATTTCTACTTATAGCCTTATGAAAATTCCTACAACTTTTGAAGCTAAACTCCAGGTATGATATTACATATTTACATTGGTCCAACTTGACACAATTCCAATTTGAATACCTGAGGGTCCACTGGGGAAGCTGATAATCACTGTAGTAGTTGGCGTTACCACAGTGATAGTCGCTATCTGCTAAATGGCGTCCAATCTACATGATGACCACAGAGGGTTGCTTGCTCAAAAGAATGTCTTGTATTTTTTTTTTTAAATACAAGGTGTTCTTTAATTGTACAAGGTGGAAAGGAGGGCAGTGCCGTACCAATCTCCACCTCATCCAATTCGATTATGCCTTGTAAAAAAATATAAGGCATTCTGTGAATGGTGGCAGTGCCTAGTGAGCAACCCCCTGTGGTCAGTGTGCATAGGGGAAGCCCTGTAGTTATCGAAAAAGTACCAGGTACTCTGCTTAAGGGATGACTATTGTGGTTAGCGTGCAGATGGATAGCCACTTGGCATAGGACCTAGAAGATAGCAACTATCACTGTAGTTGCTTTGACTACTACAGTGATTGTCAGCTTCCCCAATGGACCCTCATGTATGAGATATACATATTACATTGTGCCAAGCTGGACCGTAACTATACAATAAAGTTCATAATTGGAGTTCAGCTTTAAAAAGTTTTTTTATTGATCAAATGGATCAAGGCTACTTACCACCATTATTTTTTTGACAGTGTCTTGAAAAAGTATTCATACCAACTTGAAATTTCCACATTTTTTCATGTTACAGCCCAAAACGTATTTTATGGGATTTTATGTGTAAGACACAAAGTGGCACATAATTGCGGAAGGAAGTGGAAGGAAAATGATAAATGGTTTTCAACATTTTTTACATATAAATATCTAAAAAATGTGGCATGCATTTGTATTCAGCCCCCCCTGAGTCAATACTTTGTAGAACCACCTTTTGCTGCAATTACAGCTGCAAGTCTTTTTGGGTATGTCTCTATCAGCTAGAGAGTGACATTTTGCCCATTCTTCTTTGCAAAATAACTCGAGCTCTGTCAGATTGGATGGAGTGTGTCTGTGAACAGCAATTTTCAAGTCTTGCCACAGATTCTCAATTGGATTTAGGTCTGGACTTTGACTGGGTCATTCTAACACATGAATATGCTTTGATCTAAACCATTTCATTGTAGCTCTGGCTGTATGTTTGGGGTCGTTCTGCTGGAAAGGTGAACCCCTGCCGCAGTCTCAAGTCTTTTGTAGAATCTAACAGGTTTTCTTCTAAGATTGCCCTGTATTTGGCTCCATCCATCTTCCCATCAAGTCTGACCAGCTTCCCTGTCCCTGCTAAAGAAAAGCATCTCCACAACATCATGCTGCCTCCACCATGTTTCATGGTGGGAATTGTGTGTTTAGGATGTTGTGCAGTGTTAGTTTTCCGCCACACACAGCATTTTGCTTCTAAACCAAAAAGTATAATTTTGGTCTCATCTGACCAGAGCACCTTCTTGCACATGTTTGCTGTGTCCCCCATATGGTTTCTTGCAAAAGACACTTACTATGTCTTTCTTTCAACAATGGCTTTCTTCTTGCCACTCTTCCAAAAAAGTCAGATTTGTGTAGTGCATGACTAATGCCCCGTACACACGGTCGGACTTTGTTCGGACATTCCGACAACAAAATCCTAGGATTTTTTCTGACAGATGTTGGCTCAAACTTGTCTTGCATACACACGGTCACACAAAGTTGTCGGAAAATCCGATCGTTCTGAACGCGGTGACGTAACACACGTACGTCGGGACTATAAACGGGGCAGTGGCCAATAGCTTTCGTCTCTTTATTTATTCTGAGCATGCGTGGCATTTTGTCCGTCGGATTTGTGTACACACGATCGGAATTTCCGACAACGGATTTTGTTGTCGGAAAATTTTATATCCTGCTCTCAAACTTTGTGTGTCAGAAAATCGGATGGAAAATGTGTGATGGAGCCTACACACGGTCGGAATTTCCAACAACAAGGTTCTATCACACATTTTCCGTCTGAAAATCCGACCGTGTGTATGGGGCATAATAGTTGTCTTGTGGACATATTCTCCCACCTGAGCTGTGGATCTCTGCAGCTCCTCCAGAGTTACCATGGGCCACTTGGCTGCTTCTCTGATTAATGCTCTCCGTGCCCAGCCTCTCAGTTTAGGTGGGTGGCCATGTCTTGGAAGGTTTGCAGTTGTGCCATACTCTTTCCATTTTCGGATAATGGATTGAACAGTGCTCTGTGAGATGTTCAAAGCTTGGGATATTTTTTTATAACCTAACCCTGCCTTAAACATTTCCACAACTTTATCCCTGACCTGTCTGGTGTTTTCCTTGGCCTTCATGATGTTGTTTGTTCAATAAGGTTCTCTAACAAACCTCTGAGAACTTCACAGAGCAGCTGTATTTATACTGAGATTAAATTACACACAGGTGGACTCTATTTACTAATTTGGTGACTTATGAAGACAATTGGTTCCACTAGATTTTAATTAGGGGTATCAGAGTAAGGCTAGGTTCACACTGCTGCAGTGCGAATTTACCGCGATTTTACCGCGAATTTACCGCGATTTTACCGCGAATTTACCGCGAATTTACCGCGATTTTACCGCGAATTTCAGGAGTTGGATATAGCTGCGATTGATAGTCTAGCCAATGGAATCATAATGTAAAAAAAAAAAGGGTCTTAACTTCCTGTGTACTTCCTGGTTTTTGTGGAGAGTAGTGTGGTGGAATTCGCACATATGTGAACCATCAATGCGATTCAAGAACGATTTACATTGATGTCTATGGAGACTAAATTCGCAACGCAACGCAGTAAACTCGCACAGGACCTTTTTTTCACGCAGGTTATATTCGCAACGCGTCGATGTGAACGGCACTAATGTTAATCTATGTAATTTAAATGACTTGCGAATTTGAGCGATCGCAACGGCTCAAATTCGCAATAGAATTCGCAGCAGTGTGAACCTAGCCTAAAGGGGGCGAAATACAAATGCACGCCACACTTTTTAGATATTTGTTTGTAAAACATTTTGAAAACCATTTATCCTTCCACTTCACAATTATGTGCCACTTTGTGTTGGTCTATGACTTAAAACCCCAATAAAATACATTTACGTTTTTGGTTGTAACATGACAAAATGTGGAAAATTGCACTGTATATAGCAGATATGTTCAAAGGTTTCCTTGATCTACTTGATCAGGTTTACACTAGAAAACACATTCAATGTTTTAGAAATTGCTAGGAAATTGGCCATTTGTATGGCCAGCATTACAGCGTATAAAGCAAATAAAGTGGAAAAGACCACTGAGGCAGTCAACAGAGGCTCCCCTGCTTTGATTTATACCAATCAGTTTTTTCTGTTTTCTTGTAAAAGGAACTTAACAGGGTTGCTGGAAGTTTGAGATTTTGGATTTTTGTCAATGGATTTCTAGGCCTACATAAGGGATGTGGTAACCGGAATTTCTTTTTATTAGAAGGCTTTCCAATCAACAGCTAACTCCATCTGACAGCAATATTAAGAAGCTTGTTTTAGGTCAGGGTGGTGTATAAGTCATTCGGTAATTGGCAGGTATCTCAACCCTGTTGATCTTGGTGAAATATCTGCTTACTTATGACTTTTCCCCTAACTGAGCTGTGAATATACTTTCATTTAGTTATAGCGATTTTTAACAGAGAAGTGTTAATTTCCAGAATTTATTTACACATATATCATGGCACTGTATTTTGTTTTTTCTTTAAATCCTCTTCTTTAAATTTAAAAAGTACATTATTCCTGCAGCACTATTGTGTGGTCACATGATCTTTCCCTGTACTTTGGTATCTCCAGGAAAAGATCCTTGGGATGGGGCTTCTATTACTCTGCTGATGTATACTCTCTACAGTGTGAGTCTGTGTCTGCACAGCCTTGATTGATTTTGTACCAGTCACATGACTAAAAAAAAAAAAAAAAACAGTTTCAGAAGAGGATTCAAATTAAATTATAAATATCAAAAAAAATGTTTTATAGCTCCCTATAAATCTTTTTTTGAACATCAGATGTGTATTTTCTGTGCATAGACGGTGTCAGGGAGCTTGAATTGCACGTTGCAAAGCTCAGTGAGGAGATCTCTGAGAGCTGATTGGAGGGAAGGAACACACGCCCCTTCAGCAACAACACACAGGAACAGAGCTGAGACTGTCAATCTACTGGACCTCCCTCCCCGTCACCTTTTTTCTCTTGGTGTCAGGAAACGACTTTAAAGTGACACTAACCCTTATTTATTTATTTATTTTAAATAACAAACATTTCATACTTACCTCCACTGTGCAGTTCGTTTTGCACAGTGTGGCCCCGAACCTCGTCTTCTGGGGTCCCCCAGCGGCACTCGCTGCTCCTCCTCACATTGGTAAGCCCCCTGGGAGAAGCGCTCTCCTGGGGGGTTACCTTGCGGGTGAGATCCTGAGTCTAGCATTTGCATCTATAGACACAGAATGTCGGACTCGGCCCCGCCCCCCGGTGCCCGCGTCATTGAATTTGATTGACAGCAGCGGGAGTCAATGGCTGCGCTGCTATCAATCTATCCAATCAAGAGCCGAGAACCCCTGGGCAGAGAGGAAGAGCACGTCCCTGCCGAGGGATCGAAGGGCTCAGGTGAATAAAACGGGGGGGGGGGGGGGGGATGGGGGGTCAGTGTCAGAAGTTTTTTCACCTTAATGCATCCTATGGATCCATCCCATAGGATGCATTAAGGTGAAAAAACACAAGAGTTTACAACCCCTTTAAGATGATATTCCAGGAGATGCTGCATGCAGAGGTACAGCCACAGCTGTGAATGTAAACATTTCTGTAACTAGTAAGTAATCTCTCATGAGAGACATATCAAATCCTATTTCATAAGCAATCTGATCCAGACATATTAGAATGAGGTAGAGCGTATTTAGATTCCTTACCCAATCACAGACACATTTATAATGGATAGTGTATGTAAGAAAACAATTGAATTTCAATATTAGGATGTCAATGGCACCCTAAAGTATATAATAGGAACCTAAATAAGTTTAGGATAGTGTTATTGTAGTTAGTAGTTTCAACTTTAAATGTGGATGGATTCTTTAACTTCAGTTCAGTTCCTCAAACAGCCTGTATAATATTCTGCAAAGCATAGATTGGATTTCTATCTTTAAGACAATGAACACCCCCATCTGCTGTGTAATTGCTTATAGTTCACATTATTTCCTTTACCTCTTTTTTGGCTTTTCAACCTGTTCCATTCATTCAGCACTACAAAATTTGCTGAGGTATGTAAGAAATTTGGTACATTTCTTAGAGAGGTTCTGGCCTGTTTCTTTTATTGGGAACCTGTATGGATAGAATAATGAGAACTGACATTATCCCGGAGTGGGGCTATAACTAGTAAAATAAATAATCCAAAAATCATGAAATTTGTATAGAATAGTGTTATGAGATGCTAGATTTTGTTTTTCTCTCATTTAATGCGTAATGCTCATTTAATGAGTGTACAGTTATGTCACAATGATTTACACACCCCTATCATACAACTCTTCAGCCCCCCTAATACTTACCTGAGACCCCTCTCTGTCCAGCGCTGTCCACGAGTGCCTCAGACATCCAAGTCTCTCTGTCCTGGCAGGCTGAGACACAGCAGCGACGCCATTGGCTCCTGCTGCTGTCAGTCAAACTTAGTTAGCCAATCAGGAGAGAGAGGAGACGGGGCTGAATGACAGCTCCATGTCTGAATGGATACACAGAGCTGCAGCTCGGCTCAGGTGCCCCCATAGCAAGCTGCTTGCTGTATGAGCGCTCAACAGGAGGGAGGGGCCAGGAGCTCCAGCCAGGGACCCGAAAAGAGGAGGATTTGGGCTGCCCTGTGCAAAAACCGCTGCACAGAGGAGGTAAGTATAATATGTTTGCTATTTTAATAGAGAAAAAAAATGAGACTTACAATCACTGCCTGAATTTCAGCTTTACTTAAAGTAGAAGTTCAAAAAAAAAAAAACTATTAAATTGTCTCTAAATCTACTGGCAGCCACATTACTGATCTATCAAACCCTGTAAAGCAAAAATCGCTAAATATACCTTTTCTGCCCCCATCCCGCGTATTTGCAGGAGAGGCAGCCGATAACGAAAGCCCCATAGTAACTCTATGTGTGATGTCACTTCCCAGGCATTTCACAGCTGTTGTGCACAGCAGCCACCGCTGAAGACCAGAACAGATTGGCTGCAGAAAAATTATGTATAGCGACTTTTGCTTTACAGGGTAAGATAGATTAGTCTTAGAATGTAGCTGCCAGTAGATTTAAAGTTAGTTAGTTTTTGGCTAAACTTCTAATTTAAGTATCTGCAATTGTGTTTTCTCAATCCTAAAGTCTTGTTCTGGTTTATATAAATATACCTTTACCACCTTTTTGTTACAGTTGGCAATAATAGCCCACACTATTGGCCTAAAAAGGACTGGATGTTCACTGAAAACAAGATCTAGCCAAGAAATATTTAGACTAGTGTTTTAATGCAGTGTGTGAAGCCAGGAATAATGCATGCTGTGTGGTCTGATGTTCTAGCAACTGTTCTGCTGTTTGTCAGAGGCCAACTGCTTCGTTTCCACAAATATATCTATCTTACAGTGGACCGGTGAGAACAGAACTACGGGAGTTGCCATTGCTAACTTGTCTTAGTATGGGCTCCTCGGATGTTATGCAGATCTTGGCTTATGTATCAAGTAAAGCCTGCCATAAAGGTTAGATTTTCGTTGAAACACTCATAAAATTCAGAAAAATCATTCATCAGAACATTCTTTCTTGCCATTATGACTGGCTGACCAGGTACTGTACAAGCTTGCTTAGTAACATCCATCTTGTACCTTTTTTGCAGGGCAGATGTTCAGACTTGCTAGCTATGCACTTGTTCCATGTTAGTGCAGTGGTCATCAACCCTGTCCTCAGGGCCCACTAACAGGCCAGGTTTTATGTATTACCTTGGGGAGATGCAGACTAGAATACTGCAATTACTGAGCAGCAAATGAGATCACCTGTGATGTATTTCAGTTATCTTGCAAATCTGGCCTGTTAGTGGGCCTTGAGGACAGGGTTGATGACCACTGTGTTAGTGTCTAAGAAATAAAGTATGGATCATGAGGACAGCCCCAGAAACCTGAACCTTCAAAGTCAACTTACAAGATTGGTGGAAAGTACTAAACTGACAGCAGAGCCAAATAAGCTCTTGGTGGGCATCATTTATCTTTTATCTTGCCTCATTGGGATTACCTGGGCTGTCCCATAGTCTCTCCACTTCTCAGTAGTAATGAACATTCAACCCCCTAAACTTGCTCCATTTCTCACTATGATGCAGTCTGGAAACATCAGCTGCGGTGCTGACATCGCTGGACTCCAGGTCAGGCAAGTGTCCTATTATTAAAAGCCAGCAGCTGCAGTATGGGTAGCTGCTGGTTTTTAATTTTTTCAGCGGTGGGCGGACCTCTGCTTTAACCATGTGGATATGCAGAAAGAGAGATGAGGGCTCTCTGGAGGGGGTGGATGGCCGGTCCTGGGTGATGGTGAGGAGTAGGGATGAGCCCGACGTTCGAGATGAACGTAAGTTCAACTCGAACATTGGGTGTTCGCCTGTTCGGCAAACAGCGAACATTATGCGGTGTTCGCGGCAAATTCGAAAGCCGCGGAACACCGTTAAAGTCCATGGGACACTAACATGAAGAACCAAAAGTGATTATTTTAAAGGCTTATATGAAAGTTAATGTTATAAAAAGTGTTTGGGGACCCAGCTCCTGCCCCAGGGGACATGTAATAATGCAAAAAAAGTGTTACAATCGGCTGTTTTTACAAGAGTAGTGATTTTAATAATGCTGAAACAATAAAAATTAAATATTCCTTTAAATATCATGTCTGAGAGGTGCTCTTAGTATGCCTGTAAAGTAGCGCATTTTTCCCTTGAAAAAAAAAAAATTTTAAAAAAAACCGCAATATTTTTTACTTTTTGCTATAATAAATATCCCAATTTAAAAAAACACAAAAACAAATTTCTTCCTCAGTTTAGGCCGATATGTATTCTTCTACATATTTTTTACATAAAAAAAAAAAATTGCAATAAGCGTATATTGATTGGTTTGCGCAAAAGTTATTGCACCTACAAAATAGGGGATAGATTTATGGCATTTTTATTATTTTTTTTTATCGGGACTGCGATATTGCGGTGGACAAATTGGACACTTTTGACACATTTTTGGGACCATTGACAATTATACAGCAATCAGTGCTATAAAAATGCACTGATTACTGTATAAATGTCACTGGCAGGGAAGAGGTTATCACTAGGGGAGGGGAGGGGACTGACTGGGGGAGGTGACCGATCGGTGTCCCTATATACAAGGAACACACGATCTGTCTCCTCTCCCCTGACAGGACGTTTACACACACAGATCCACGTCCCTGATCTGTGACAAGCAATCGCGGGTGTCCGGCGGAAATTGCGGCCGCCAAGCAGGCGCATCGGCTCCCAAGTGATTTGGCGGCGGGCGCGCGCCCCCCAGACGGCCGGGGAGACGAGGACATCATATGATGGCCACCCAGGATGAGAGAGCCACCTTGCGACTGTCATATTACTATACGCGGAATAGGAAGTGGTTAAAAACAAACAAAAAAAAAGTCCCGCAATGTCCATTCATCTTCGATCACAGCGCAGACGGACTGAAAAAAAACAAAAAAAACAACTTCCCCTCCATCGGAGGCTCCCGCCGACTGAATCCTCTTCGCTATGACAGCTGTTATATAGCTGAGGGTGGGGCCACCCAGTGTCGTAAGAAGGTGACCCCGCCCCCCTTCTGACATCACGTGACCTCCAAAGGGGGCGGGGTCACCCGTTTAAGTCACCAGGTGGCCGCGCCATCAGCTATATAACAGCTGTCATTGCGAAGAGGCTTCAGTGGGTGGGTTGAGTTGTTGAGTTGTTGCTTTGTTTTGTTTTTTTTTCTTGGTCCATCGGCGCTGTGATCGAAGATGAATGGACATCGCAGGACAGTTTTTTTATAGGACTCTTGTTATTTTTCACATTTTTACACTTTTTTTGGTGAATGAGTAGGGTTAACCGATACCCATTCACGTAGGCGGGGCCAGGATCTGGGGGTCCCCTTGTTAAAGGAGGCTTCCAGATTCCGATAAGCCCCCCACCCGCAGACCCCCACAACCACCGGGCAATGGTTGTGGCGATGAGGTCCTTGTCCCCATGACCCCAAAACCTCCCCATGTTGAGGGCATGTGGCCTGGTACGGTTCAGGAGGGCGGGGCTCTCTCATCCCCCCTTTTCCTGTGGCCAGCCAGGTTGCGTGCTCGGATAGGGGGCTGGTATGGATTTGGGGGGGACACCTACGCCATTTTTTGTTTGTTTTTTTGGCGCAGGGTTCCCACTAAAATCCATAGCAGACCTGAAGGGCCTGGTATGGAATTTGGGAGGACCCCAGGCATTTTTTTTTTAAATTTTGGTGAGGGGTCCCCCTTAATATTCACACCAGACCCAAAGGGCCTGGTAATTGACTGGGGGGAACCCATGCAGTTTTTTTCAATGATTTTTATCTGTATTGCCGGGATCTGACAATTCATTACAGCCGCAAGCAGTTTTAAATTACTTTTTTTCCTTTAGAAATGTCATTTTGCTGCGGTATTGTTCTAAACACGGGAAAAATGCGCTACTTTACAGGCATACTTAGGACACCCCCCAGGCACGATATTTAAAGGAATATTTAATTTTTATTGTTTCACTTTAAGCATTATTAAAATCACTGCTCCTGAAAAAATTGCAGTTTTTAAAACTTTTTTTTGCATTGATACATGTCCCCTGGGGCAGGACCCGGGTCCCCATACACGTTTTATGGTAATAACTTGTGTATAAGCTTTTAAAATGAGCACTTTTGATTTTTCATGTTAATGTCCCATAGATTTTAATGGTGTTCCGGCGGCTTTCGAATTTGCCTCGAACACCGCATATTGTTCGTTGTTCCCAGAACATCCGAACAACCAAAGTTCAGCCCGAACGTATGCTTGGGCCGAACCGTTAGCCCAATCCTACAGCTGACACTTTAATTTCTTAACATCAGTATTGTAACAGCAATACAAATAGTTGTTTTTGATAATCTAATACTGTATTAACTTACTAATATTTCCTTTCATGTTGTGAGTGCTGCCTGTCTGCTGGTCATCTCTTTCTTTCTGAATTCCCTCCATGCTTTGCAACTTCTCCTCTGCAGTTTACTTTCAATTTCTAAGGATCCCAGGGTACCTTGCTGCCTGCAAACAATGATTCCTGTACTGACTCCGCCTCCTGAAACTCCCCTCTCAGCATCTCTGTAGTTCAGACAGTAGGCTCTCTGAAATGAATAACACAGCAGTGCACATAGTGAGTAAGCCCGGCCAGTTCCCTTGATGATGCTTTCACTATTCTGTACTACTTCTCCTGGATCTCTCTGCTGCCTTTGACACAGTGGACCACCTATCCCACCGCTCCTTCAGTGTCACTTACAACTTTACTTCCTCCTCTCCTCTTCCTTTCTCCGTTGGGGTCCCCCAAGGTTCTGTTCTTGGACCTCTCCTTTTCTCAATCTACACCTCCCTGGGTCAGTTGATTGCCTCCCATGACTTTAAATATCATCTCTACGCTGATGACAGCCAAATCTATCTCTCCACCCCCCAGCTCTCTCCATCTGTCTCCTCACGCATTACCAACTTACTAGCAGACATATCAGCCTGGATGTCACATCGCTTCCTCAAACTCAACCTATCCAAAACCGAGCTCATGATATTTCCTCCCTCCCTTCCCCTAATCCTGGACTCTGAACTAACCTTTCGACCCCACATTCTATCACTATCCAAAATTTGCCGCCTCAATCTCCGCAACATCTCCAAGATATGCCCCTTCCTAACCAATGTCACCACAAAGCTTCTAATCCACTCCCTGGTCATCTCCCGCCTCGACTACTGCAACTCCCTCCTCATTGGCTTACCTCTAAATAGGCTATCCCCACTTCAGTTCATCATGAACGCTGCTACCAGGCTCATCCACCTCACAAACCGCTCAGCGTCTGCTATACCCCTCTGCCAATCTCTCCATTGGCTGCCACTCAGTCACCAAATTAAATTTAAGATACTAACTATAACTTACAAAGCCATCCACAACGTGGCCCCCAGCTACATCTCTAACCTAGTCTCAAAATACCAACCTAATCGTTCTCTTCGCTCCTCCCAAGACCTCCTGCTCTCAAACTCCCTGGTCACCTCATCCCATGCTCACCTTCAGGACTTCTCCAGAGCCTCTCCCATCCTCTGGAATGCTCTACCCCAATCCTCCTACTTTATCCACTTTCAGACGATCCCTGAAAACTCATCTCTTCAGAGAAGCCTATCTGGGCCCCACCTAACAACTGTACATTTATCTTCTCAATCAGCACATCACCCACAGTTATTACCTCTTGTATCTCTTGACCTTCCCTCTTAGATTGTAAGCTCTAAGGAGCAGGGCCCTCTGATTCCTACTGTATTAAAGTGTATTGTATTTGTACTGTCTACCCTCAAGTTGTAAAGTGCTACGTAAACGGTTGGCGCTATATAAATCCTGTATAATAATAATAATAAAATAATACAAATGAATAACACAGCAGTGCACATAGTGAGTAAGCCTGGCCAGTTCCCTTGATGATGACTATCCGATTTTGTTATCTAGAGACTTTTTGAGCCCCCATGTTTGCCCTATTTTTCCCTAGAGATATCGATGTCCTCGTATCTGTCTGCCACCTCCATTGAATTCTGGTTCTGTGGATTAACACATTCAGCTCCTCTAGATACTCTGCACCGTTATTGGTCATATCCTGCATGTTTGATTGTCTCCCAATTTATATACATATTTTTCCTTATTTTATCTCAGTTTTTCTCACTGTGTCTTTCTTTGTTAAACACACACTGTGTTTCCACCTGCATTGTGTATACCATTTAGTATATATATTTTGATATGTCCTACAAGCACCTTTACCTTATCACACTAAAGGTATTTTGATTTTCCCCCAAACCACTCTCTTTACCTGTCTAATAACAGGAGTTTCACTGCCTATTAGCGCCACACTTTTCTATTTCAATTTTCACTTGCAACGGTCATATTGCTGTGTTGGCTGCTTTATCCCTATCTAGGAGCTGGCGCAATTTTTACATTTTTTTCTTACACATAGTGAGTAAGCCTGGCCAGTTCCCTTGATGATGCTTTCTCCAGCCAAACCCATCAGGCAGAGTCTTATGCCCTGTACACACGAGCAGACTTTTCGACCGGACTAGTCAGACGGACCGAATCCGTCGGACAATCCGACCATGTGTGGGCTTCATCAGACTTCTGACAGACCTTTTCGGTCGAAAATCCGACGGACTTTAGATTTGAAACATGTTTTAAATCTTTCCGCTGGAACTCCGCCGGACCCAGTTCCTATCGGGAGGCCTGTATGCTGGTCCGACGGACCGAATACAATGCAAGGGCAGCTATAGCACCTGCCCACGAGAATGTTTTCAGCGTGAGGATCGCGCTGGTTCTCGGCGACAGGGTATGCATCTCACGCTCGCTGCAATAGGAAAAACATTTTCCTATTGCAGCAAGCGCGAGAAAGAGGCGACAATGTCCCTTAGGAATGGTATGGATTTTAAGGGGAACCCCTACGCCGTAAAAAACGGCGTGGGGGTCCCCCAAAGTCCATACCAGACCCTTAGCCAAGCACTCAGCCCGGCCGGTCAGGAAAGGGGGTGGAGACGAGCAAGCTCCCCCATCCTGAACCATACCAGGACGCATGCCCTCAGAGGCCATAGAGAGCGGAGAAGTTGGAAGAGACCCCCGGAGCTTCCTAATAAATTACTTTAAAAACCTGTCTAGTGTGTTTTTTTATTGACACTTCTTTCCCCAAGTGAATGGGTAGGGGTACAATGTACCCCATACTCATTCACATAGGGCGGGGGCCAGGATCTGGGCGCCCCTTATTAAAGGGGGCTCCCGGATTCCGATAAGCCCCTCCGCCTGCAGACCCAGACAGCCAGTGGCCAGGGTTGTCGGGAAGAGGCCCTTGTCCTCATCAACATGGGGACAAGGTGCTTTGGGGTGGGGGGGCACAGGGCGCCCACCTTCCCCAAAGCACCCACCCCCCATGTTGAGGGCATGCGGCCTGGTACGGTTCAGGAGGGGGGAGCGCTCGCTCGTTCCCACCCCCTTTCCTGACCAGCCAGGCTGCATGCTCAGATAAGGGTCTGGTATGGATTTTGGGGGGACCCACACGCCGTTTTTTTCGGTGTAGGGGGTTCTCCTTAAAATCCATACCAGACCTGAGGGCCTGGTATGCTCTGCGACGTGGCTAGCAAGGTGTTAATCTTGCCGATAAAAGCGGCGAGGTTGACTCCCTTTTCTAGTCCTGTCGTACTTCTTCACGTTCAAAATGATCGTGTGTGGGCAAGTCCGGAAGGCCGCCGTAACTCCGTCGAAAGTCCGTCGGGAAGACAGTCGGACCTATTCTGCTGGAAAGTCCGGTCATGTGTGCGCAAGTCCGTCGGATAGACCGTCGGACCAGTCCGGTCGAAAAGTCCGCTCGTGTGTACGCGGCATTAGGACATGACATTATCGCACATACGATCGGTGATCAGACCGAACACTGATTCACATACAGAAACACTTGGATATTTTAAATGCTGTCTAACAAGAGTTTATATGTGAGTTTGCATTTTGGTTTTTAAATAATTTGTGCTATAGCAGTTTTACATTATGGAGCTTGCTTTCTTTTTTCATGCTAATTTGATTAAGGTGTGAGATTCTGTCTGCTGGTATTGATGTGGAGTCGGGTGGCCTTCCTTGCTGTGGAGCTATTAACCCTTAGAGGTGTAACATGCTTGTATGACTATAATAATTTTTGTTCATACATATCTGGTAAGCAGCTTGATCACAGTGTTGTGGGGAGCACGCCTTGTTTTTTTTGGTTTTTTTAAGCACCTTGGAACATTTAAGAAGAATATTTGCACTTCATTAATTTTACAATTTTAAAATATTCTTTTGGACTCATTGCCACGTTTATTTTCATTTGTTTATTTTATTGATTTTTTTTTTTGGATTTATATTATCACTGCTTTTGTCCTTAGTGCGGTGCAACACATATACGTTTTTTGCTGTTTATTTGATTATCACAAATGTGTGCCAGCTGCGTCTGACTTTAAGACTCGTGCGGTAGTGCATTTGTTTTATCACTGTTGAATAAATGTCACAAAATTTAAAGAGGAACTGCAGTCTGCTCACATAATTTGTAATAAAAACATCTTTGCCATTCTGAAGCTTCCCTCCAACCACTTTGCATATTATTTCATATATAAGGTGATTCTGTACTTGCCAAATATGCTACAGAAATCTCCCTCCACTGAGTCTGGCTGCAATTATTTTAACTGTGGGCAGCTGAAGCTGCTGCCTGTTCACTTCCTGGATTTACACAGAGGCACACCTCCAGCTCTGTGGCTCTCATTTACCCTCTTATGACTCACCCCCCCTCCCTTCCTGGCAAACTCTCACGAGAGTGAGAGCTGTGCATGATGTCATAAGCCTAGGCTTTTTACCAGACAAGAAACAGGAAGTGGGCTGTATAAGGTATTTACTTGCAGAAAAAAAATGTTTTACTATCCAAAGTTAAAATAACAAGGGCAGAAGATTAATTAGATGGAAAGTTGAAAAAATTACTGAAGTTCCGCCCTAAGGAAGTAAAGGCATGGGATTCTTCAAAAAGTAAGTTTCCAAACTTCTAAATTGTTCAGATTATTAACAGTAGGCTAGAAATAATTGAAATTCAATGTAGAAATAAATATACAATTTGAAATTTTGACCATACATACACTTTGAAGGCACCTTGTCAACATGTAATTTGAAGAATTTATTTATTTTCCAATATTACTAAGTGCAGTCACATAAAATAGAGAGGGTTTTTTTCCCAGCTGAACAAGATCTTCTAAAAAAACAATTTTTGCACTGGTAAAATATATCCCCAACCCTTATGCCCCGTACACACGGTCGGATTTTCAGACGGAAAATGTGTGATAGGACCGTGTGTAGGCTCCATCACACATTTTCCATCGGATTTTCTGACACACAAAGTTTGAGAGCAGACTATAAAATTTTCCGACAACAAAATCCGTTGTCGGAAATTCCGATCGTGTGTACACAAATCCGACGGACAAAGTGCCACGCATGCTCAGAATAAATAAAGAGATGAAAGCTATTGGCCACTGCCCCGTTTATAGTCCCGACATACGTGTTTTACGTCACCGTGTTCAGAATGATCAGATTTTCCGACAACTTTGTGTGACCGTGTGTATGCAAGACAAGTTTGAGCCAACATCCGTCTGAAAAAATCCTAGGATTTTGTTGTCGGAATGTCCGAACAAAGTCCGACCGTGTGTACGGGGCATTATGCTGCGTACACACGGTCGGACTTTACGGCAGACTTTGCCCGGCGTACGGGATTTCGTCGGACAATTCAATTGTGTGTGGGCTCCAGCGGACTTTGTTTTCTCAAAAGTTGGACGGACTTAGATTTGAAACATGTTTCAAATCTATCCGACGGACTTAAGTCCGGTCGAAAAGTCCGCTCGTCTGTATGCTAGTTCGACGGACAAAAAGCCACGCTAGGGCAGCTATTGGCTACTGGCTATGAACTTCCTTGTTTTAGTCCGGTCGTACGTCATCACGTACCAATTCGACGGACTTTGGCTGATTGTGTGTAGGCAAGTCCATTCATTCAGAAAGTCCGTTGTAAAGTCTGTCGAAAAGTCCACCGGGCAAAGTCTGCCGTAAAGTCCGCTCGTGTGTACGTGGCATTAGTTTTACAGTCTCTTGTGTTAACAGAATTAACAGAATTAATTTTCAAGATTTGATTACCATTGACTTTGGTGGGGTTTGCATTAAAGTTTGCAATTTGTGGATTTACAGAGTTTGACAATTGTCATCCAAATCAAAATAAAGCACATTTGCTCATCACTAGTGTTTACATTGGGACTCTAATGAGCTGGGACAGAGCTGTTGCACCTTTAGATCAGTGCATTCTGCATTCTGGCACTTTGCAAAAGTTCAGTATGCCAGCGTCAGCTTTAACTTTTGCCAGGCTGGACAATAATCAATGTGTGCAGGGTAAAAGAGGGGAGTCAGTAAAAAAAAATAAGTAAATAAAAATATATGTATTCAGATCTGCTACCAAAAGAAAGCCCTATCTGTCCTGAAAAAAAACCAATGTAATATGTTAGGGTACAACGTTAGAAGGTATAAGGTGCAGAACTGAGTCATCTCTTAAATGAAAACACTCTAGGCCTCAAGGGGATTAAGAGAGAGACAAGGGACACACTTAAGTGGTTTTATGTACAGTTAAGACCTAATATGCACTGTAATTTTTCATCTAATAAGATATGTTTCGTTAAAGTATTTATAAAGACAATACAAAAAATGTACAATACTGCAACATTTTGTGTATGTATTAACAACAACTATTGTGGAAAAAAAGTTAATCCACCTTCTATTCAGTTTTATTTTGTGATCAAATGATCATCCAGCCTCCATTCTGTCCCTTTTTCCCATCATGGGGAGCATGTCTTCAGTTTTGACAAACAGCGAGGCTCCTAATTGGATCTTTTGTCATTTGGCAGAGCTGGGCTGGGTGAGGGGCACGACTGCAAATCTGACTATGGGAATACAGGTACATGAGTTGGCATGGTGTCTTTTACCTCTGAGCAACAAACCCAGGGACCCAAACTTACCACACCAACACTGATCTGCTTCCGTGCTTGGCTTAATCAGATTCAAACAGGAACCATAAAGAACTGGCATGATCTGGCAGGTTTCTTGTAAAATGGCAACCCAGGGAGTGAAGTCTAAGCCCCAACCTGCTTCTTTACCAGGGCCCCTGATGGTGGGAAAGACTTGCAGAAAACTGGAACTGGGTCTTGACCCCTAGGTACGCCTAGCTGATGAAACAGAGACCGCTCGCATATGCAGAGTACAGATGACAGGAGACAGAAGAGGATATGGGAAAAAAGCTGAAGTCAGAGCAGGTGGCAAACAAGCACAAACAGAAGACGAATTTGGGGGAAGGCACACGGGAAGTCAAACACTGAATAAACAAAACATTAGGCAAACAGGAGCTCAGAGAACTAGGAAGTTGCTCAGGCTACTAAAGCAGGCCATACACGGTCGATTTTCTAACATATTTTATTTTCAAAATCAGAAAGTTCGTTTTTTTTTTGTGATCCGATGATGCCACCATTGATTTTCAAAATTCGGCCGACCAAGCCTTCAGTTTCACTGCATGTTGCTACAGAAAATAATTTTCTTGGCCGGGAATCTTCTTTTCTCTCTGTAAATTTTCTTTTCTTATTACATTTCTCGCACGATTCTCCCATCATTGATTAGAAAATCGTTTGTTTTTAAAAAAAATTTCCAACATGTCCGATTCCTCAAATTTGATTGCCGCACGAAAATCGGCCGTTGTTGCAGCCCACTAATGGTGCGAAATTCATACGAAAATTCTTTCATACGATTTTCGAAATAAATTCTTAAGAATTTCGAACCATGTATGGCCGGGCATAAGGCTGCACTGAGCATGTGTTATATATGAAACCAAACTAGAAGGCGGGCCAGGAAGTGATGAAAGGGAAAGGAAATATAAACCTACAGAATAGCAGGCAATGCCCAAAGGTGAGCACAGAAGTCAAATAACACATGTGAAAAGAATCAGAGGACTAGGAGAAGCACTGCAGCAAGGAGGTAAAAATTATGACGCGTCCACACGGTCTGAATTTCCGACAACAAATGTTCGATGTGACCTTGTTGTCGGAAAATACGACTGTGTGTAGGCTCCATTGGACATTTGCTGTCGGAATTTCCAACAACAAATGTTTGAGAGCTGGTTCTCAAATTTTCCGACAACAAAACTTGTTGTCGGAAATTCCGAGTGTGTGTACACAATTTCTGACGCACAAGATTCCACGCATGCTCGGAATCAAGCAGAAAAGCCGCACTGGCTATTGAACTTCATTTTTCTTAAACGTCACCGCGTTCTTGACGTTCGGAATTTCCGACAACATTTGTGTGACCGTGTGTATGCAAGACAAGTTTGAGTCAACATCCGTCGGAAAAAAATTCACGGTTTTGTTGTCTGAATGTCCAATCGTCTGTACGCGGCATATCAGAGGCAGGAAAACTGCAGGTTAAATCATGACAGGATCACTGGCTTATTTGCAGCCACGCAATAAAACTCTTATAGGCTGCATTAAGAAGAAGTATGAAGTCACCAACAGATATATTTAAACACTTATGCCGCGTACACACGGTCGGACTTTGCAGCTACAAAAGTCGGACAGTCTGTCCGACATACTTCCGGCGTACCTTCGGCGGACTTGGGGCAGACTTTCTTACGAACGGACTTGCCCACACACGACCACACAAAAGTACGCCAGTTTAGTACGCTGTGACGTACACCAAGTCCGACGAGACTATAAAACGGAAGTTCAATAGCCCGTACGACACCCTTTGGGCTCCTTCTGCTAATCTCGTGTTTATCTCGTGTTAGTAGAAGTTTGGTGAGAGACGATTCGCGCTTGTGAGACTCGTATTTTTCAGTTCGTTTTAACTGTTGTTCAGTCTGTGCTTGTGAGGTTTGTATCTGCTTTTCAGTGCGTTTGGTCAGTTGGCATTGAGAAATCTTTGTTTTATTGGCCGCTCGTTCCTGATTTTCAGGTCGTTCTTCACAGGCCTTGCTGTTCTTCAGTGCGTTCTGTTTAGTGCGTTCTGACCAGCCGACCGTTTTGAAGCCATGTTACCTGTACGTACTCGTCGTAGAGCTCGTGCATTGTATGTGCTTGGTGCTGTAGTTTATTCTTCAGCCCAAGACCAGTCCATGAACAGGGCGAGGAGGAGTTCATGGACCAAGAATTGGTTGCTTCAGCGTGACCAGTTCTGTCACATGCCTTTGCTCCGTGAGATCCGTGAGAATAATCCTGAGGATTTCAGGAACTTTCTCCGGATGACGGACCCCGTTTTTGATCGTTTGGTGGCTTTGCTGACCCCCTATATCAGCAGGCAGGATACCTGCATGAGGCAAGCCATCACTCCGGAGCAGAGGCTGGTCGCTACCTTGCGGTATTTGGCCACAGGGAGAAGCCTGCAGGACCTTAAGTTCTCGACAGGCATCTCCCCCCAGGCTCTGGGGATCATTATCCCAGAGACCTGTTCTGCCATCATACAGGTCCTGCAGAAGGACTATATTAAGGTAAGCTATTTTTATTTTATTAGCATCACATGTTCTTTTATGTAATCTTTGATAATGTAATGTATTTCTTGCTTCAAACACTACTTACCATCATTGCAATATAGTGTGAATGTCCCCTTTTTATCCTCACACATGCTGGGATTTTTTCCTGTTATTTTTTGTCATGCATGTATAGTTTCCTTCAATAACCTTCCCAGCATGAAGTGATGGGAACATATCCACCTAGTCTACTCATTTTGAATGTATTTTGTTGGAGTGTATTTAGTGTGCTTATAATTAGCAATTAGCTAGATTTCACAACCCCCCCCCCCACCTGAACTCACTCCAAATAGTGTGCTGCTAATTAGCAATTAGCTAGATTTCACAACCCCCCCCCCCCACCTGAACTCACTCCAAATAGTGTGCTGCTAATTAGCAATTAGCTAGATTTCACAACCCCCCCACCCCCCCCACCTGAACTCACTCCAAATAGTGTGCTGCTAATTAGCAATTAGCTAGATTTCACAACCCCCCCACCCCCCCCACCTGAACTCACTCCAAATAGTGTGCTGCTAATTAGCAATTAGCTAGATTTCACAACCCCCCCACCCCCACCCTCGTTAAAATTTGCTTGAATGTTCTGTGGTGTTGATTTGTCTAAAGCAAATCTATGTTGCACTTTGCAAAATGCATGTGCACTCTACAAGTGCATTTGTTCCAGTGCTTTAGTAAATGAGCAGAAGCTCTGCTGATTTCCATCATCAAATCATATGCAAGCCTCAAAGTGTTTTCATTAATTGCCCTTGCATGTGATTGTGTACTGTTTGCAACATGAATGCCTTTTGACATTACCTCATTTACTGTAAGCTGGTTTGCAACTGCACCTGCAGAGTGCGACAACTGCAGTCTTGTAGCCTTTGTTATCCCTAAATTCCTGCGTGTTGTTAAAGTAATTTTTTTTTGGGATTTCACAACCCCCTAAAATGTAATCAATGTTCTATCAGAGGGGGTGAGCAATCTGATAAGTGTGCCTTTTTCCATATTAGTTATTCCAGAAGAATTAAATTATTGAATGTTATACTGATGCTGGGGAATAATGTTTTTAATTGTCTAATTTTCTTGCAATGTTAGCTTCCAAATTAATTGATTTTGGTTTTCTTGTTTGATTCCCCAGTTTCCTTCAACGCCACAGGAATGGCAGACTGTGGCATCCCATTTTGCCAGCCGTTGGGACTTTCCCAATTGTGGAGGGGCTATAGATGGGAAACATGTCCACATTGTGCCACCACCCCATTCGGGGTCATATTATTTTAATTATAAGGGGTTCCACAGTATTGTTTTAATGGCGGTGGTGTCGGCACACTATGATTTTTTATATGTGGACGTGGGGAAGAATGGCCGGATGTCGGATGGAGGAGTATTTGCCCAGACGGAGTTCTGCCAGCGTCTCCAGAGTGGTGGCCTGGGATTGCCACCTGATGAGGATAACGTGGAAGGACTCCCCTTTGTCTTCATTGCCGATGAAGCCTTCGCTCTGAGCAAGCACCTCATGAGGCCATTCCCCCAAAGAACCCTCACCCCGGAGAGGAGGGTTTTTAATTACCGGCTGGCCAGAGCTAGAAGAGTGGTTGAGAATGCGTTTGGAATTCTGGCCAGCCGGTTCCGCCTGTTTCAAACAGCCATTAATTTGGCGGAATACAAACTTAATTTTATAATTTTATCATGCTGCATTCTGCACAACTTTTTAAATAAGCATTCTGCCAATTATATAGGCACAGTTGGGCCTGAGGCCGGACAAATAGAAGCCAACCTTACAGGCCTGGATACTGTCCGTACTGGCTTGGCCCCCCAAAGTTCCCGTCAGGTTAGACAGCAATATGTTGATTATTTTATGGGTAGGGGGGCCATTGCAATGGGCCAGGATATATAATTTTTTGACAATAAAAAAAATATTGCTGAAATCTGGCATTATATTTATTGCTTGCCTTTCTTTTGGGCTGTCTCCTAGGTTATGGTCGAGCAGTTGTAGTGCCAACTGTATTAGAATTTTAAAAATGTCTAAATAAGCTCCATTGCCACTGTAAACAACTTTTTGACAATTATAACCAAACTGATACTGAGCCTTGAAATAACAAACCACACATTTGTTAAAATCCTATAAAAGGAGATGTTTTTATTAATGGTTGGTATGCATTCAGTTCTGCATTTAGTATAAAATGTTCATAGACAAAAATATAATGGTATCTTAATGATGTAGCAAAATATAATTATATTGAAATATTTCTACCTAATCCACAAAAAAATATTTTGGGCTTTTGGATTTTCAAAAACAGGCTTTGTTTTTGGAAAATCAAGTTT